>CAEFZY010029251.1:0-42686 GCA_903066815.1 Brachyrhaphis roseni | reverse complement strand
TGACCCAAAAACAGCGTTTCCCCTTGTGGGGACCAGGCTTCGGTCCCCACAAGTAGCAGTTGGTCCCCACAACGTAGTATATGTCAGGAAAATGGTCCCCACAAGGTATTAGAAACAAACAAAAAAAACACACACACACACGCACAGTTATGATCGAAGTGGCGGGATGCCAGAACATGAATTGAAAGATAAAGGTTTCATTGTTCTTCCGACACACTCCTACTATCAAGTAATAATAAACTAACAGCAAACAGATGGATGGCATTTATGCAACAAAGTCGGATGTAAGCAGGTTCACAAAGAAAAAGAAAAACCCGGCGAAGTTTGCAGACAGAGTGGATCATTGCACACTGTGTACCAAATCATCCATGATGCTACGTGTCCATCAAATATCTATTTTCGTTTCATAACCCTCCTTTATGCGCACGCAGGTTCTTCACGCATTTAACAGAAACTAACGCGTTTTATGTTTTAATCAGCTGAACACCGAGGTAACGTGAAGAAAATGAAGATGCGTCAAAAAAAAAAAAAAGGAAACAAAACGTGGCTCACTTCTAATGAAGACAACAATAACATCAACGTTTTAAATGCTCGCATCCTGCTTTATGAGGCGCAAAATCGCCATCTTGATCTCACATCTCATCCACAGGCTGGAATACGCCTGTGTATGTGTGTGTTTTTTTTAAAAGCCCATTGAACTAACCTGTGAGCAGCTGCAGACTTTATTGAGATTCTTCAAGAAGAAGCAACAGCAGCGCGAGCGGCAGCGGCGGAAGCCTGTGTTTTAGTTTCCCTGCTGCTGCTCTCAGCCAATAACAGGCGGAGTCACATGTTGCTTTACCAAAAATACTGAGAGGCGTTCAGCCATTGGCCAAAGGGTCTTGATAGCGACGGCTGCGCACATTTCCAAAATATGTGGCACATATAACTGTATCTGCTAAAGTCAGAATGCCTCTGCAGTCTCAGTGAAACATATTTTAGTTCCACTGCAGGTTTTCAGTCAGCTATGTTTAGAACCAACTGACTACAAAGCTCCATAATGATGATGGGAAATGTCAAAATATGAAGTAGTGAGCATGAGTATGTTTGTGTCTGTGCACCCGATGCTTGACTGTCCCAGCTTAACTTGATAATAGAGTGTCAGCAGCATCCACATCATCTGTCTGCTAAGGGGTCACTGCAGAACCAGCTTTACTGGACTGGATTGGACTTCTAGTTTCTGCATCCTTAGAAATAAAGCAATTAGTCAGAGGTGACTACAAGTAAAAATCACATACTTTTATTGCTTAACATTACAATTTGTACAGATTGAGCATAACATTATGGGAAGAGAGACGCTGTCAACATGATTGTTAAATTAACTTTTCCTCAAAATTTTACGCACAAATATCCCATTATGACAATAACCAAGAAATCACATTTAGGAGGTGAACAAGAACCCAATGGTCACTCTGTCGGAGCTCCAGCATTTCTCTGTAGAGAGAGGAGAACCGTCCACAAGGACAACCATCTCTGCAACAATCCACCAAACATTCCTGTATGGTAGAGTGGCCAGACAAAAGTCTCTCCTTAATCAAAGTCATACGGCAGGAAGTCTGTAGTTTGCCAAAAAGTGCCTGAAGGACTCTCAGATTAGAAGCAACAAGATTCCCTGATCTGACGAGACAAAGATCGAGCTCTTTGATATAAAGCTCATCACCAGGCCAATACGAAGCATGGTGGTGGCAACTTCATGCTATCTGGACGTTTTTATACATCCTGAGTGAAAACCTGGTCCAGAGTACTCTTGACTTCAGAATGGGGCGATGCTTCTTTCTTCAGCAGGACAACGGCCCAATGCATATGGCCAAGATCTTAAAGGAGGCTCTTCAGGACCACTCTGTGAATGTCCTGGAGGGACCAAGCCAGAGTCCAGGCTTGGACTTGATGGAACATCTCTGGAGAGAACTGAAAACTGCTGCACAGACATCTCCCACCCAAAGGAGCTGAGAGGTTCTGCAAAGAAGAATGTGTGAAGTCTGCTCAGTTAGTGGTTAGTGGCAATAATAATATTAATGTGACTTCTTGATTTCATATTTTCAATAGAACATTAAAAAAAAATAAAAATCCAGATGCACTGTACATTGAGATGCACTAGAGGCAGTGAAATGGCTTCAACAGATCCCTGGACAAAGATCTGACTCAGTTTAGGTGAATCCTTAAGCTCCTGCCTCTGATAGACCCAAACTTGAGATAGAAACACCAGGGATGAGTGAGAGAAAAAAAACATGCTACCCCCTCACTCACCCCTGGCGGGGCTGGTTTCCTCCATAATAAAAGTAGTTAAAGTTTATTAAGTTTTCACATAATAAACTAACGATTCTTTTTCTTTGATCAAACGTCACAGCCTTTGCAGTTCCCAAAACACCACAAGAGGGAGCCCTTGTTCCTAAAAAAGAAGAAAAAAACTGAGCAGCTCTGTTTACAAGTGATGTTTAAGAATTCATATGATTTATAGTGTTAGCTATTATTATGAAGAGGAATGTTGAAAATTCTGAATTGTGGAAAATCTTGAACAGAGCAGTTGCTTGCCTATTTTTGAACAGCTATATATATTTTTTTAATCCAACTGAAGTTACAATCACCCCGTTACAAAAATAACATTAATTATATTCCGCTTTTTTTGATAAAACACCTCGAGTCTCAGCTCTGAGCGTTGTTTTCAGGGGCAAATCTTTTTCAGAGGCTTGAACAGACTCAGTGGGGACCGTGCGAACTGTCGCGGTTCAGGCGGAGGGTGGCGCACCAGACCAAAGGATTGCGTTGAGGCCCTCAGCGGTGGTCACCACGGGTCAGAGCGCAGCGCCTGACAACACAAGGGGCCACAGCAGCGAGCGCCGCTGCTGCGTTCAAAGGCTGTAGGACTGTAGGCTTGTTTGTGATTTAGTGTTTGAATGTTTGAAGATCATAAACTGAGATAATGAATGAAGTAAAATAAAACAGCAGGAAGTTTTTGGCAATTACAGAAACACTACAAGTTCATCAATTTGACATACGGGAATATTTACGTCTAATGCGAAAATCAAACAAACAAATAAATTCCAGTTCTTTAGTTGTAAAAGTATTAATCACATGTTAATGCATACAATGGTAATATTTGTTCACTTAACTTTCTATAGACAGCTGCAAATGTGAATCACGTAAATCAAAATCCTTCATTAATAGAAATGTGTTTGAGACTTTAGAGCAAAAATTAACGCTATTGCTCTCAAGTTGTCCTTAAAATTAAACCTAACAGAGCAAGGTTCCTGTGGTTTAACTTTAGCGTTGGGATCAGTTTTTTTTCCCAGCATAACATGCAGTTAAAAACAGCAGATTGATTATTCTATATCCTCAGTGTCACTATAACGGAGAGCAAATACTTTAAAATACAACAATATTAAGAACATTAATAACAATGATAATGATAAAAAAAAGGCTCTACATGTGTATTTTTGATGCTTTGCTTGAAAGAGAATCTTTCTAGTGCTTTTCACTGAAAAGAATGAATTTCCAGTTTAGACGCTCATCCTGAATGCGCTAAACTATTTTCCTGTTGTCTGCGCAGTGCCATATGTGCAGACTAACTTAGTCAAAAAGAATATTTGTTTTCTGAAGTTAAAACATTGATAGAACGCCATCCACCACACTTTATGAATCAGCTGAAAGCCCCTGAACAAACAGAGAAAGACGCAACTAAAGTCTAATATTAAACAGACAATGAATAAGGAAAAAATATATTCCGTTTCATTCATCTAATCAGATTTTCATTAAATGTTTAGTAGATAACTAGAACAAAAAAAAAATGGAAATATGACGTTATAGAGGGAATAGCACGGGAGAAAGAAAAAATCCAGACCCGGTTTAGCTCCGCTGTGACGCAACACGCAGTGTAACCAAGTCCGACGCTTAAAACATTCAGTGTTTAATTTAGTCCTTAACAAAAGCAACAACCCACAAGTCTCTTTACATCTTAAAGCACAAACACATAAGACAAGTGTTAAAAACTCCACACTGGAGTAATTGGATTTTCTGCCCCCGTCCCTCTCTCTCGCGACAGGCTCTCTCCATGGTGCTCCCAAAACTTTCCAAAAGCCTCAGATGTCTTGTGAGCTTTTGCTTTCCCCTAATTCTTCAACAGGATCAAATACACATCTAGCATGTCGAAAGTTTCCAGATTAAAACGCTCTCAGACACACAAACACACACATGAAAAAAGAGAATAAGTATAAAAACTGTTGTTGCGCATGAGAGCGGTTGGAATCTGTGCGCACACAATAAACCTGTTGTGGACCTTGCTGTGAAAATATGTTTGAAGAAGAAGAAACAGCCAATTGTTGTATGAAATGTATTCAAGTATAAAATAATGCCCTTTGTTTGGGGGAAAAAAAACTTGAGCAATGTGAGGGTACAAAAGTCCCCCTGTGGCATTTACCAGCAGCCTTTGTGCTGTTTTTGCGCTCTGGCGTCTCCACTTGGCGCATTACTCAGGCCCCTCTAAACGCGATTGTTTCTTTCTTTCTAATGACATTTACCGGATCAAAACGTGCTGTTAATTCGATCAGAAAGCTTCACCCTTCGCAACAATGGCAGTATAATTTCTCCCAAAGTTTGTTAAGTTGACCGAAATTAGGCAAATGAATAGGGGTCTCCAGGCTACGCATCTCGCAGGTGACGGGGAATAATGCGCGCTCGCACCAGCTGCATTCTTCTTTATTTCTCCCTTTCTTTCACTGCATTATTAAAATTTAGGCCAATGAAACTATTCATTCCACTGAATAGACATTTTCTTATAGGATAATAGGATACAAATTGAGCCTCTCCAAAGAGTCTCCAGTGGTGGGTAACCCTCGTGTGCCAGAGGCTGCTGGAGACGCCGGGCCTCGACGCAGACGACGCTCGTGTGCCAGCGCTAATCACACACCTGCCGAGGAGTCCTGCGAAAAATAAAGAGGCGTAAACAAAAAGCTTGCCATCTCTCATAAAAGATGGACGTGTCAGCAAGTCGTGTGAGAACCGGCGGGAACAAACGGGGGGGACTCCGTCTCCAAAAGATCTCCCCTGAACTCGGCGGAACAGCCTATTAAAGGCTTACTTAATTACTCTAATGGTACTGGACAGGCCTTAAAACTCTGACCGGGGCTTGGATGGGAGTTAAGATCGCTTGCTGGGATTTGTAAACAGGCGATCGTGTGAGAAACGCGAGTTGGAACAGAAAGTTTTTTTTCCTCCCCTCTTTTTCTTTTGCACGCCGCTTTGTTTTGAGTGCGCACAGTGCGCCCCACCGGATCAGGCCGATCCCGGTTCTTATTTCCCGCCTGGGTTGTTACTATGCAAATAATATTCCAAACATAATCACGTGTCCTTTGAAGAGCCACGTGGATTAACAAAACAGGTTAACCCCCCTGCCTGTTTCTGATTTTTTTTTTCTATTTCTTTAACTGATCCTAAACGCACACATTTACCCGAACGCATAGCTCTTTAATCCCATGGAATAATTTACGCCGTGAATGCCGGAGTCCCCTAGGATGGTCCCTTTATAAGGGGACAGCTTCCCCTGAAATTTCAGTCTTTTTCATCTGCCAACAGATTTTCACACCTCTCTGATTTACAGCTGAGCTCATTTTTTGGACTTTTCCTCTGATATTCGTCCATGGCATCAAAGATGAAGGACAGGAAGGTACGCGCTTCTTGTGCGCTCCACATTTTGGAGACTATCATGATACTTGTTCTATTTATGACTCGTGTTCTGGATGCTTGATCCTAAGAAAAAATGCACTGTATACGAAGTAGAGTCGCTGTGTGAGGCGATATAATCTCCATCAAAGTTATGAGATGAACCAACTTGGCGCGAGCGTTGATGGGTAAACTTTGGCGCACTAATTGTGTAGATATAAAATATTTTAAACGTTTCAAGTATATATATATATATATTGTAAAAACTGCCTTCCAAATGGATATGTGTACGTGATATGTTTCTAACATACCCAATATGATAAAATGATTTTTCTGTGGAGCAGTGCTCGCTTCTGAGCGCCAAAGCGCACTGCCCGGATTATACTTTAAAAGTTTTTTAATCTTATATTTTTATTGTAGAGTTTATTCTACTTATTCTTTGAAAAGTTTAAAATGTATGCTAATCTTTTTTTTCTGTGTTTTAAAGTTGATTTCATTTTTTTTTTTTTTTACAGAGAACTCCAATATCCCACAAAGTTATTGAGAAAAGAAGACGGGACCGCATAAACCGTTGCCTAAACGAACTGGGAAAAACCGTACCGATGGCGCTGGCTAAGCAGGTACTTTTATGAATGTATGATTAGTTATTTTATTTCTTGAAAATTGTAAAGAAAAAAGTTGGAGGAAGACATAATTTAAAATTAGATTTAATTTAAACTGGGGTGTTTGTAAGACTTTACATGTCTTAATATTTATTTCTTGTAGAACTCTGGAAAACTGGAAAAAGCTGAAATCTTGGAGATGACTGTTCAGTACCTACGAGCTCTGCACTCCGCGGATTTTCCCCGTGGGAGAGAAAAAGGTGGGTGAACCTCTTGCATCCTCTTATCCAGCAGTACCAGAGTATCTTCTGCTCAGCTTTACGCAGATCTGTCAGGAGGGTAAAGATTTCCCCCCACTTTTTGTTTTGCTCCAGGCGAGCTGCTGGCTGAATTCGCAAACTACTTCCACTATGGATACCACGAGTGTATGAAGAACCTGGTGCACTACCTGACCACGGAGGACAGAGCCGAGACCAAGGACATCAAGTACGCGCGGATCCTCGCCTTTTTACAGTCCAAGTCTCGCGCGGTCACCGAGCCCGTGTTCGGCTCCGTGGCCTCGGTGTCTGACCCACCCGACTATCTTGGCCACCTGCATTCCTCCCCGGAGCACCAGAACCACAGCCCCTCGGACTCAGTGTACCAGCAGAGCCCAACAGGACACTTCTCATGGCACGGCTCCGGACGCAGTCAGGGCATTTCCTATCCTGCGGTGCCGCTCTCTGCGCACACGCAGCAGCACGGAGGATACTTGTCGCCGGTGCAGGGACTCGATCACCATTACTTCAACTTTATAGGTCACACGCACGCAAACACGTTCAGTTTGCATAGCGCTCAGCACGCCATGTAAAATAAATTAGTTTTATTTTAACTTATGCTTTAAGATCATGTAAATACAATATGAATAAATACACTATTTCTCCCTAAAAATCTGTGTTTGTTATTTATGTGTTAGAAGTTGGATTCTACGTGCGAAAATCCTCATAATACTTTATTTAGCCTATGTCGCAAAGAGGTGAGATCAAGTCTGCCAACCTGCAAATTATCACTAAACCAACGCTTTAATCCGCTTATTACCAGAACTAAAGGTTAAGTAGATTTTTTAAATTTTCTGTCTGAATTAGTGCATCTTTCCAAGGTAGGCAGTTATTTAGTCTGACTGTGCGGTTTTTACAGTGTAATAATAGTAAAGTGTCTGAGTCGACGGTAATAAGAGGGTTCAACCTGAGGCCCGAGGCAGAATTTCAGTCACAACTTTCAGCTAATCATGGCACAAATGTCTTGCACCTGCATGGGAGAGTTGGGTAGAGATTAATGTCTTGTTCACACACAACTATGTACCTCAGGATGGGTCTTCAGTAACATTTTCCAATCCAAATTCAATAAAACACTGAAAGCCATTGAACTACTTCATGCGATTTGCTGAGATTTTAGATGATCAACATAAAGTAGAGATTGAGAAGTGGAAAGAAAACAAGACATCCTTTTTTTTTTTTTTAAATTAATGCTAAAACAAATGTGAAAAGTGTCATGTGGCACTTTGCACATATGGACACGCTTTTTTAAATTATCATTCTCCATTCAGGCTGAATGGAGAGCATCCTTGCACAACAATGTTCAACTCTTGCCACCACTTTTTAGTTGGATTTCAGTCCAGGCTATTTTTACACATACACTTGTGTTGTTGCCCTGAAAGAAGGTGAACTTCTGTCACAGTCTGAAGTGTTTTGTGTGTTGTACCATATTTAGCACAGCATGATGCTGCCACTATAACATTTTGCAAAGGGTATGATGGGTTCAATGTGATATTCTGTGTTTGCTTGCTGCCACACAAAAACATTGAATGTAGCAGAAAGGATTTCTTGTGATATAATCCTTTACACAACTTTATCCCTGATCTGCCTGCCGAGGAATACCTTGATCTTCATGATGTTGTTCATTTATTCGCATTATCCTATGTTGAAGTCTTCAAAGAATAACCTTGTTTATACCTAGATTAGTTAGAGTTCACAAGTGAACTCTGTTAATGTATTTGATGGTTTCTAAAGGTGACATGGAAGCAATAGACTTCATGTTAAGGTTTAAGGGTATCAGAGTATTCCTTGTAAGCATCATGACAATATTGTGATTAAATACAGATCCACAAGCCTCAATTTTTAGTTTTTATTTGTAAAACATTTTGGAAACCATGTATCCTTTCCTTCATTTTTGCAATTAGGCACAACTTTGAGACTGTCGATTTAAACCTTTGAAAATATGTTGAGGTTCTTTTTTGTGGTAAAGTGACCTAACATGAAGTAATTCAGAGGGAATATTTTTGTAATGCACATGGTCAATGGTACTGTTTTAGGTGTAAAGATTGGTTGATTGTTCAGTCAATGACAAAAGCTACAGAAAAAGCACTGAATGTATTATTTGAAGCGTGATCTGAGTTGAAAAGTGCACAGCACTATTCTTCTTTTAACTTGGTCCTACTAGAACCAGTCACTATGCCCCATAAACTGAATTAAAAAACCCGTCTCAGATCAGAAGAAATTTGTCTTTGGCACACCGATAGCTTCAATACGTATTAGAGTGTCTTAATGAATAGCATTCAGGCTTCTTTCTTCTTTTCTTTACTCATAGGTCAAGTTTTAATTTATTTAAGAGGAAAGGAAAAGGAGAAACGAAGAAATAGGGAATACACCATCTTGTTTTCTAAACCAAGGAGCCCCATTGTGGTGCATGTGAATGGAGAACAATCTCAAAGTCCCCGAGCTTCATCCTTGAATGATTATGAAGAACAATAATCAAGACCATGAAATCAAAGTTTTTCTCTGAGAGGAGAGAAAGAAAACAGTTTCCATGCTCCTTCCTTCAGAGACAAAGTTAAAATCACCACACAGACCTCTCACTGTTCCTGTTTCAGGCTTAAAAATCAAAACGATTCGCAGGTGTCCTCACATGAATGTTGGTTCACATTGTTAGATGTAGAAAAGGAAGAAATAAGGGAGGATGCATAAGGCCGCATTAATCGGCTCGGTGGCTGGATAAACCCACATTAACCAATTCTGACCTCAAAGACGAGCAACAAGAGAGCAAATGAAAGAAATGGAAGATAGTGTGAACGCAGATGGAAAAGTGACAATAAGATAAGGGAAAAAAACCCCGAGTCTTTGAGGGAATACTTGGATCCCGACAGACACAATGTTGGTTTAAATCTGAACTCCAAACAGAAGTAAAGGGGCTCATGTGCAGCCGCACATCACATGAATAATAATAAAATAAGCAGGAGTAAAAACAGAGTGAGGGCCATTATTGTCATGTAAAAGGAGCACAGTGGTAAAGCTTTGGCTGTTTATCTTCCACATTAAACTCAAATGGTGAACAGCAACAATAATATCTTTCGGAATATATTTATCAGCTCAGGGAAAGACATGAAAAAACTTACATCTCCTACATGAACTCTGATGGGAACGAAGTCAGACAAGTTTAAATGAAAACTTGCTGAATGGAGCAAGGCAAGATTTTATTGTTACAGCCAACAAAAACTAGAAAAACAGTTGGGACGTTGAGAGATCTTAGGGATTTACTTTTCTTTGTTTTACCTTATGTACAATCGTAATCATTGTTTTTAAAATTTAATTACAAATAATTTAAAAAATGATTCATATAGTGTTTTAATCATATTTTGAATTTCTCTAAATTTGGCTCTCTTAAACTTCAGAAAATGTGATAAAGAGGATATATGTCTTGGAACTTAGTAGATAATTAATTCCAGGTCTTGGAACTTGTCAGATTTTTATCATGAACTTTTCAGATATTTTCCTGTAATTTATCTGTTACTTTCCCAGGTTCATCGGTCTTCCAACTGGATAATGACCCAAAACACAGTAAAACCGGCCAAGAATGCTTAAGAACAAAACATTGGACTATTGTGAACTGGGCTTTGTGAGCCTAGACCTAAATTATATTGAACATCTGTGGAAGGAGCTGACATATTCTATCTGGAGAAGGCGTCCATCAAACCTGAGACAACTGGAGCAAAGAGTGGGCCAGAATATCTTTGGACAAGAGCAAAAGTTTATTCGACAGCTACAGAAATCATTTGATTGCCATATCAAACGATATGTATGTAAATGTGCATTTCAGTTGTCTTGTATTTTGTGTGTGATGTGTGATAAAAAAAAAAGGGTTCGTGTCAGGGAATAACTAATCTAAAAATCTGTCAATTTGACACAAAGGGTGATCAAATATCTTGCTAGAATTGGACAAGAAGCTTTAAAACGGGTGTTAAACTTGCATTTAAATACATTTTCCTGCGGGTGTTGATGCTGTATTTAAGCCTGACTGTATTCTATATTATCAATGTTGAAAATGAGAAACATCTACATAAAATTTATGCACATGCAATTCTTGTATTTGAAAAGGTTAAGTGAGGTTTGTTGTGTGAGCAGTCATTCGTAAAAAGATTATTAAAGAAAACGATTGAAAACTCCAAACTGATAAACTAGAATTAAGAATTAAGAAAAAAAAAATCTGTGTTTTTACTCTGGCTTGTTTCAGGTTTTGTTGATGTGCAAAATGTAATACAGTGTATATTTATTAGAAAATTAGATGATTTTCATTTCTCAAGTTCAAGTGAGGTAAATTGCTTGATACAGCTTCATTGGGGAGTGTGAAATTGTTCAAAAACCTAACAGATTTAGGTCTAAAGTAATTTTGCTGATTTAACCAGCTTGTTTCTGTGGACTGAATTGCACTCAGACTGAGTTGTTCAACTAATATGAGTCCCAACATGAACCCGATATAGAATCTGTGCAGAGAGCTAAAGGTTGAGGTGATGGCATGAACCCCTACCAAAAACCTTGAGCTCATCACCAAAGATAAATCATCAAAACTACGAGTGGAAACATGAAAAAAATAAGCCATTTAACAAAAATGAGAAGGGTTTGATGGCTGGAATGCCAGTAAGAATATTTCCAATTCTTCCAGGAAGTAAGTATGTCATTTGGTTCTACTTTTACTTTTATGCTTTGAACAATGCCTAATTTCCTACACGAAAAATAGACTGAATGAAAATAATTTATAATGTAAATCTTCAAGACAGACAAGGAGATGTGTGTTTTCCTCTTGAATCCGGTCATTTTAAGATGTCATAGCATAAGACGTTTAAAAAAAAATCTCTTTGTACCCTGGATGGTGTGGTTTGGACTGCAAGTGCCTAAAATCTGCTGTTTGATCTTTGCATCTGTGCAAGCCCTGAATTCAGACTTTCCTAAGCTTCTCAGCAGCAAACGCCCTGCTGCTGCGGGTTACAGTCGCTCATCGGGAGCAAGGCCAAAGACGGAACACAAACTGTGAGAGAGCCAACAGTCAGCACTGGTTGGTAATCAGAGTGCCCCAGTGGCACAAGATCCAGAGCCAGCTCACCTCAGGATGGTTGTCTGATCTACAGCATGAAAAGACAGGGGGACGGAGGGTAAAGCTGGGAGCCTTGAGTAGGCAGACAGTAACAGAAACAATCAGTGTAAAAAGAGAGAGAGAGAGAGAGAGCGGGTCTAAGTCTGAGAGCAGGGGGAGAAGGGATGAAGATCATTCCCACAGCAGATAGTACTATCTCACAGGGTTTAAAGGGCCCCCTTTCTGTACAGCCCCCTCCCCCGTTAAACCCCCCACTTCTTCCCGCACCAATAATGCCAAAACTTGGCAGCCAACCCAGCACATGAGCAACAGTTTCCCATCGGAGCGAGGCAGCCATCCTACTGCCTTGGCACCAGCCACGTCTGAAGAATGACGGCCACTGTAAGAGGACATGAATGGAGTCTGTTCAGGAGGGGAAAAAAACCCTAAACTTATTAATGCCCTTTGATTGTCTGGGAGCACATCGCTTAGCAATGTCTCAAATAAAGGATTCATATTACTTCATATTAGAGCAGAAACTAAAGAGGTTTTCAACACGGAAGACCGCAAAAAGGATTCAAACCCAAATATTTTAAGTTGGTTTCCTGAAGAAGGCAGTTTTACTGTTGGTTGTACTCCTGCTAATGGATGATGGCTTCACCTTTCTGCACTTGGCACGACCCTCTTTGTGGTTACCAGCCATGCCATCAGATTATGCAAATCCATGGAGATGTTCTATTCATCACTTACCACCTTTAAGAGCAAAGATATGTGAGCCAAAAAATGAATAGGGCAGTGAAAGGGGCAGTGTTTGAAAAGCGGGAGAGCGGAGACGGGTTAAAGACACTTCCAAAATAAACAGCGGCATAATGAATACTGTACAAAACACCCCACTGGGGATCATCATCTCTGTCACGCCCTGAACTTTCTGTTTCTTTGTCTTTCATTGGGGAGTAAAGTTTCTCAGTCATCTTGGCTTAAACAACAGAGCAGCATGGGAACCACCCAACAAGTGTGCAACTGTATGATCTCAGCATGAAAGAAACAGAAATAACAACACCAGAAGAAAAAAAATTGCATGAAACTCTTTATTCATTGGGAAAAAGCAGGTTTGTTAAGTTGCGCAATTAAGGCATCATTTGCCAGGAGAAAGTGAAGGTCTTTGTGCTTTGAGAGACAAAGCATAGAGGAGAGTACGTTTTAGGCTGCTGTTGTTTGCTTATCTGTACGGCCACAACAAGGGGCACTTTTGTCACGAGCACAGACAGTGTGACATCTGAAGGTGCTTGAGATAAATCTGGTAATTTTGCATGGTAGATAGACAAAGAACAGCACACACACACACACACGCACGCATACACACATCACCAGTTCCCGTGTTTGTGGAGGCAAACACAAAATCAGTGTGGGTAATTTCACAGGACGCCCTCAGTGGAGTGGCATACTTTGTAGACCTAGACCTTTATTGTTAAACATTGGCAATGAATTATTCAAATTTGGAAGAATATGTCAAAGATAATAAAGATGATAAAGTTATTAAACAAGCAAACAAGCATTCAGTTTTGCCACACTTCTCCTATCACTTTTACATGCAATTGTCATTTCTGCATCTGGAAACGCTGGACAGAACAAGGTGGTAGAAAAAACAAACAAATGAATCTGCTCATTTCTTCACCAAATATGGAAGCTGAATTGGTCTATATAAGTTACTAGCAGGCTGGTCCACAACGGCTACAAAGTGATGCTTCAGTGGCATGTGGAGGATATGAAATCTGACATTGTGAATTAGGAGAATGCAAGAGGTATTTTATAAATCTGAAAGGCAGATTTGTGTGTGTGTATGTGCGTGTGATATGGTCAAGTGGTCACAGATGAAGCACCTGACAATCTTGACGCCCCTATCAGCACATTTCAGAGCAAAAAAGAGAGTAAATAAAACCCAGAGGTTCTAATGTGCTCCCTGTGCGCTTGGCTGGACTCACAAGGATCGGGCACAGTGTGTTTGCCTTTTTGTCCGGCAACATGACGGACACTCCTCTGCATTTAGTTGCTCCTGGGGGCCAGGGAGGGTGGACCCCGGGGCTCCTAAGGTCAGCGTCTGAGGTCACTATGTGAGGAACCAGTGGAGAGAAGGAAATCAAGCAGAGGTGAGACCGGCACCCAGTTGGACTCATGGACTTCATCTGAATGACTGGGTGCCACCAGACTTAAAGTGATCCAGCTGACCAGTTTTCAGAAGTGAAGTTTATAATGTGACCAAAGAAACAAAGTATTCAGAGGGAGGAACCATGAAATTCTGCAGAAGAAACATGCTGAAGAATAGAGATATGAGTGAGCCTAATCATGCAAGTCAACACTGTCTGCTGAAAGACTGATTTTGTTGCTGACCAGCTGCAACAGTTTTACCATTTAGAGTTCTTCTTTTATTCTGGAGTCACATATCTGACCTTACTGCATCCTCACAGTTGGACACCATGTCCAACAGCACTGAAGACAGAACACTCTCCAAGGTTTACACAGAAAAAAACAACTTCAGAAAACTTTCCCACTTTATTTTTCAGCCCGAATGCCAAGCTTTGCTGCAATCCTCTAAGTGTGAGCTTTATTATGTTTTTTTTAAAAATCATTTTAATATTTCTCTCTAACAGTTGATATAAGTCAGCTATTAATTAAATACTAATTAAGAGTTTCTGATGTTCTGAATAATTTTAGAAAGTAAAGCACAAAGTAAACCAGAGGTTCAGGTTCATAGGTTCTAGAGGGATGAGCATAGCACAAAGAGACAACATTATGAAAATCTCTACCACACAATAAAGATTATGTTTCCCACTGAATAAACATAGTCACATTAAAGTTAGTATTTCATTATTTATTTTTTTTACTGAGAAATCCAACTTCTACAATAAAAGCAAAATTTTCAAGCTGAAACTTTAGTTCTGTTTGAAAATATAATATTTTAGAGTTACAGAACAGCAATCTGGCAGTGGTAATTACACAGGCACGTTTCGAGAGTGTCGACAGCTGTGCAAGTCTAGGCTTACTTTTTATTAAAGTGTTTTGTAAAGAAGGAGCTGCAAAGATGATTAGATCTCTGTAGCCACCAGGGAGCAGTATTGATTCTAGAACTCAATAACAGTGAAAACCTAATCTCTTTAAGTTCAGAAGTAAACAGAATGAACACTATGACCAACCACATTATGGTTGTTAATACTCTACATGCCACACACTTTTCAATATTTTTGGTCATTTGCTCAGATTCTTAGTATATTCTGGGTGACAACTCTAATCATAGAGATGAGTTTTTATTTGACATTTTTACAAAACAACAAACCTTGATGAGTTTTTTGTTTGAGTTTTATATGATACACCAACACAAAGTACAGTATAAAATTGCTTAGTGATGTATGGTTTACATTTTTTTTTTTTTTTTTTTACAAATAATGCCATGTTCCTTTTACTCTGATCTCCATAAATAACATTAATATTCTTAAAACATTGATATTCTTAATATCAACGTTTTTTTCTTCTTCCCGTTTTATTTAAGGCAGTTTGGTAGTACATAAATAAATAAAATGTGAAAGTTTCTATTTACTGAGCTGTCGTGTTTGTTTCAACAAACATATCAATCTTAGAAAAGAAAGCCAAATTAAATAACACAGAAAGAAATGGGAGGATTAAAACCACAACACAACTAGCCAACTTTTGTGGCGAGAAGACACCCACAGATAACTTTCCTGAATGACGGCTTATTCTTCTCTTTTTCTCCTCCCATCCTGAGACGGGAGACGAGAGAAAAGGACTAACAAGATGCACATTTTACATTGAAAACTGTTATTGTTCCCCTCCTAATCTGGCCCACCATCTGAGAGGAGAGCTGCGAAGAGAGCGTAAGGGCTTTAATGGGAGGACGACAGCCAACTCGGATGGATGGGAGGAGAGAGAACTGGGGAGGGGGGCTTTACTCAGGGGATCACTTGGGAAGTGCAGAATGGATGTTTCTTCTTCGCAATGGGGGAAAACTTTGTGTTTGACTGTTGATTGTATCTGTCTTTCAGAGGCCTGATCCCTGTGGGCTGGGACTGGGAGATACATCGATATGTGTCTATGCATGTGTGTGTGTGTGAGACAGAGAGGACTGATGGTGGGACCTACCCTTCTTCTTTCCTACAGCTGCAGCTCAGCGGATTAGCCGTCATCCACAAGGCAACATTACACAAGTAGCCTTTGAACAAAAGTCATGGATACTATTAATGATATGTTAATCCGTAATGGAGCTACCTCCCAGTAGTGATTCTACTGACATGGGAAGAATGTCCAAGAGTCCTGGACGCAACAACCTAAACAACACTGTGGCTATTGTTGCCAGACCTGGTCTAAGGTCTGCACCAACATCCACATCCTTTCCTCCTAAACAGACACCCACGCACACACACACACCCCCACACACACCCCCTTGACACCCATCCCTCCACACTGATCACCCAATGAATAAAAATGAAAACCCAAAAATGGATGGACAAGGAGAAAGGGAGGGAAGGGTTGGGAGCAGAGGGCAGAAAAACAAAGTGCCTTGGCCAGGATCAGCCAGGGATTTCTTCCTCCACGGTTCCCACACACTGACTAGAGCGCTTCTCTCTCACAGCCTAAACCATCCTTTCTCTTCGACAGAGGACCACACAGACGCAGAATGATTTCATGATGCAGCCTTGGTCGGAAATTTGTGGAAAGGATGAGAGCTGAGCTGGTGTTCTTCTTTTTATTTATACCTCTGTGGTGGGTGTGTTGGGCTGGATGTGGAGATGGAGGAGGGGTGAATGGGGTGTTTGTAGAGGTAAATGTTCTCTGTTGGACAGGCTGGGTCACAGCAGGGGCGCTTAACCCTTAGAATGTGTTTCTTTTTGCTTACAATTACACATTTATGTGTTGAGTCACCTTATTAATTCTCTCTGACATTAGTCATCTTTGAAACACATTAAGGAAACCTTTGCGTAAGCAGAGTATTACACCTTGGCAGCTGAAACAAATTTATTTAATCAGATTGAAGGACACTGTTTAGCTAGCTTGCATTTAGCTGTAAAGCTTTTACCAAAAAGTTTGAAAAGTGTGGTGTGTATGTATATTTAACGACTCTTTGTTAGCACCTTCTATACAATTACAGCTAAAGGTTTTTCAAGGTTTGTCTCCACCCTACACGTTTACACAACTAGAAGCTAAAATATTTGCTTCACCTGCTTTTCCTTGCATAAACTCTGCGCAGGTAGCTAGTCCAACACAGGGCACCACAGAAACACACAGGACAAACAGCTAATTAAACTAAAAATCACATTATCATGCATACTGTAATACATGGCTGTGAAGCATGGAGGTAGTTTAGTCATGCTTAGGAGATGTAGCTTTGCTACATCTGGCACAAGGTGTGGCAAATCTGTGCAAGGAGCGATGAAATCTCAAGACTATCTAAGGATTCTGGAGAGAAATCTGTAGTCTAGTGTCAGTAAGCTTTGTCTCAGTCACAGGACATGGGTCTTGCCGTAGGATAATTATCAAAAACATACAGCTAAAAACAACAAAGAATTGCAAATAACAAAAGATTGCATTACTCTGAACTAATCAAATTGAACATCTGTAGAATTAGCTGAAATAAGCCGTTTGGAGACAACTGCAGCAGTTTGCACAAAGAATGGGTCAAAATACATGTGGACAAGTGCAGAAGTTTCATTGACAGGCACAGAAATAATTTGCTTGCAGGGATTATCCCAAAAGGTTGCACAACAAAATATTAAGTTACAGACACCATTATTTTTGTCCAGTCTTGTTTCATTACTTTTAAAGAAAGTCAGTCCACTGGTCAGTCCACTGTTGGAATTGTCAGGTTTACATTAGTTCGTTTTCATTCATTTTTTTGTTTATTATTACTTTTGTCAGTTTCAAGTTATTTCAGGTACTGTTGTCGGTTTTTTGTTTATTAACAGAGGGCTACATTTTTGTCCAAGTCTGTAACCCAAGATAAACAGGGTTGCATTGACGGATGTGTTCAAAAGAACTTCACTAGGGACAGGGAAGCTGGACAAAGTTAATAGAAAGATAGGTGGAGCTAAATATGGAGCAATGCTGGAAGGTAACCTGTTCAAAGTGACTAAAGAGAAGAGATTCCTGCTGTGCCCAGTGTTAGACTGGTCCCATTGAAGTCTAAATCCAAATCCAATTGAAAATCTGTGGTAAATCCTAATATTTGTTGTCCACAGACTTTCTCTATCCAATCTGATTGGACTTGAGCAACTTTGCAAACAAGAATGGGGAAAATAAAGTCTCCAGACATGTGTAGCTAGTAGTGACAGACCCCAACAAATTTGTAGCTAATTGCTCAACTATTGGTTCTACAAACAACTGACTCAGTTGGGCAGCACAGACATATATTGCACCTTTACAGTTTTAGCCTAACTTTAGAGAAAAGTGCTTTTAAGACAACTTGATTTCAAGGTTTTAATATGGAAGGAACTGGTTAATTCACACAACTTTACAAACAGCATTTAAACAACCACTTCTTCACCATCAGTCTGCCTGTGGATCAACGGCTCTGTCCTTGCTTGACTGACATGTCAAAGTTGAAGACAAGACAGAGGAAAGAGAGTGAGAATGCCACACAGACACTGACACAAGGATCAATCCGATTGCAATGATTTAGCATTTCTGCATTTTGAATAAAAATGAGTGCGCTAGACGGTGGAGCAGTTTGATGAAGAGGATCCCTAAGTCCTCTGGAGCCTTCTACGCTCTTTCTCTCTTCCTTCACTGCAAGAAGAAAAGTCTTCTTTCTCTCTTTTCAGGGGTCCCTTGGTTCCCTGGCCTTTTTCCTCACTGTTGGTATTACAAAATCCCCATTGAAAACAACCCTTGTCACCTGTCAGCTAAGCTAGGCCGCTTTGCTAGGTCTTTATCCTCAGCACATAAACTCACACATCTAGGACGGACTCCCAGCCCCCAACCCCTATTTATGCACATATCCCCTACATTCATACTGATACACGGACACAACTGCAAATCCTAACAGCACACACACACGCCCACACACTAAAACCGCATGTCTGAGAGCTGTTACTATAGCAGTTTAAAATTCATTACCCTGTTCACTTTAACCGGAGCACACACTGGGACTGGCCGCTGTCAGCCGTGTTTTTGTGGCCACAGACTTAATGTGGGGCAGGCAGGATCCTGTCCATTTGCATGGTGGGTCACACACACACACACACACACACACACACACACACACACACACACACCCGCACAGGGTCAATGGAGATCAGCAAACAACACAAGGTGTAAAGTTTGTAAAGGAAAGTGATATTAAAATCTGAGCCGATAGTTTTCAATGACCAGCTCTCGTATGATCAGAAAAATAGATTCAATTTATGTTTTAGGTTACAATGGTGCTATGTTTGTAAATAAAGGTATTTTCTGATTGGCTCATAACTGACGCCATCAACAATAGTTCAGGTTATGTCTTTACTTGACATTAAAATGTCACAATGAAGAGGTTAAATGTGAAGCTATTTCTGCATAATCAAGTGATTATTTGGTTATATTACAAAGGTTTTAAATGTGAGAACACAGAAACTAAAATAATTAAAAATGCTAAATGAAAGAACATTACAACAGGAGTAAATTACTATGATCACCAATTTACATAGAAAATGCATAACAGACTATAACTATGGTAAATCCAGATGTTTTATTAACAGTTTTATTAACAGGTTTTCTTTGCCCTTTTAGTTCCTTAGTCACTGGAGAAGAACACAAGGGCCCTGTAATTCAGACCTTGATTAAGCACTAATGGAAAATAAGAAGAATGATGGATAAATGCTAACATTTATTTGTTAAAATTAATTGCTGTGGCCTTTGTTATCTGCGAATGCTGACTCAGAAATATTCTAGTCAAAAAGCCAAGTAAGCCATTAAATTTTCTAACTTTCACTTTACACCTGCTCTCTGCTTTGGAATAAAACAGATCCATATTGTTTCAACTACTTTATTGCACATAAATGCATCAGTTTAGAAAAAATATAGATATATTTCCAACACAAAAACAAGGAACACTGGAGGAGCCTGTGAATCTTTTGTTGAAGATTAATTTGTGAAAAAATGTATACTTGTTTCAATGCAGACTCATAAATTATCCTCGATATTCATGAACCTGACAACCATGCTGCAGGAGACTCAGAATAAAGTGATTCTTAATAAATCCAGTGTATGTAGCTTTTCCTTAAATTTACAAAAATATATAAATAAGACTCAAGCATTAGTTCGGTTCACCTTTCCCGCTGCATGGCAGTAAAAACTGAAGCAGCAGCTGTGCAAACCTGAGCTTAAGTTCTGAGTATTAAGCCTCACTTTGAGAAGGCCCAAAAGGGATGAAGGGTGTCCGGCAGAGTGACAGCAGAGGGTGGTCATCCGGTCTGGCTACTCAGCGTGGCCATGAACAGCCGTCACTTATTAACCCGCTGACAGGAGCTCCGGACACTGAGAAGCTCCACCCCCACACAAGAGGGTTGAAAGGTCAAACGGCTCTCTCTCCAGCCATAAAATCAAGATGGACCAACAAGCGGGGACTTATCCGACAATCAAAGGGTCAGGAATGCACTTTCAGGCACACTAACACACACACACACGCAGACACACATGAAAACAAATTGATTTATCAACAGCGTCCAGGCCCTTTTAAATCTAATCTACTCTCAAGGTTTTAAGATAATCTCAAACCACATTTCAGCAGACACAAAACTATAACAAAGACATTACTTTTCTCTGAACTTGTGTGACATTTATTGTGTCTGAGTATAATTCACTTCAGTATGTAAAAGAGAGATTGTGCAGCTATTTGAAGAACAACCACTGTTTGCAAGTTGCACATATTTTGTTGTAAATATTTGCTGCTAAACCGAAAATGTTTGTCTATCCAAACTAAAAGTCTTCCAGTGTCCAAAGAGATGAACTGCCTGGAAAATTATTTGGAGGACATCACTTTGAGATGTTGATGGCTTGTTTTTGACAGCCTGTGAAAAATAGTAAAAAAAAACAAAAACTGTTTAGATAAAACATAAACCAAAATAAATCATTCACCATTTTAGATCTATAATCAAAGTCATTGTTAGATTTAAGAAATACATTTAAAATCTATACTGTTTTATTAATTAGCAAATATACTCCAGGAAAATGTTCCAAAACAGTCCAGTTTAACTTAACCCCTGATATTTAGCCTTTTATTTTTTAGTACTTAAAAAATGTTACCAAACCTTCTCTTTTACGAGAGAAAAAGAGAAGGTCTCTTTGGGAGACAAAGATTTGTCTCCCAAATCTTTGTCTTAATCTTTGTCTCCCAAAGACAAAGATTAAATCTTTGTCTCCCAAAGATTAAATCAATTCCTCATGTTGTATCAACTCTAGGTTAGCTGTCCAGTTTGGGCATTCATCCTTATCTGTGCTGTTTATCTGTGTTGCTCTATGATTAAGCTGTGATTTGCCCAGGGGGCACCAGGTGACACTCACTGACGGTAGTGTCACCCGTCACTAAAGGTGGGATTGATGTTGGTACAAGAGAAAAAAAAATCATAAATAAATAAAATTTTCAGTACAAGAAAAAGAGAGGATCTCTAAATATTAATATTCAGTTAATTCATTACTTTAAAATTTGTTCAAAGTAATGAACAGTACAGTGTACTTAACTGAAATCACAAATGAAATTTAGTTGAGATTACTTTCTCGATGAATGCATCAGTTTATCTTACATCCTTTTATAAGTTTCCAGGTATTTTAGAAGTAAACTTTCCACATAGGACTTACTAGTGTATGCAAAATTATTACTGGTCAGGCAGGATTTCTAAGTCCAATGCTTCTCTTATCCAGTGCTAACATTAATATGAATCATAGAAATAGTTCTGAAATTTTCAGTTCTTTAAATCCAGTTAAAGTAGCATTAATTTTAATTAATTGTGAATAGAAAGATCACAATATAATCAGAGAAAAATCTAAGGCAACTTTGAACAAATGCACTTTTAGATTTAATTGAAAGGAATTCAGTGTTCCAGCATTTTTACAGTTTTCTGTACTCTTGTTAGCAACAAAATGCATGGTTTTGTACTAGACGTTTGTAGTTACAACATGACAGCTATGACAACAAATCACATTCAAGCTGTAAAATTCAGTTCAATGCAAGGGTATTTATGTTTTTCAATCATTTTATAAATATAAATTGTGAGCTGCACATTTAAACTCTCATTGGGTGAATGAAACATTTGGATTTACAAAGTTTACTTTCACTAGTTTTAGTGTTTCTATGCCTCTTCTAAAATAAAGGGTTTCTGGCT
Organism: Brachyrhaphis roseni; assembly: GCA_903066815.1. NCBI lineage: Eukaryota > Metazoa > Chordata > Actinopteri > Cyprinodontiformes > Poeciliidae > Brachyrhaphis > Brachyrhaphis roseni. Next base: position 20,647 of record CAEFZY010029251.1, on the reverse strand, counting down.
TCTAAATATAAAAATGTAATTTTATCATGTACCAAAAGAATAGCACAACAAATTAAAAAGAACTTAGAGTCCTGTGTATGTGTGCTTTGTCCTTAATTTCTAGTGGTTTTAACCCAGTCAGACATTTGTAAACTAGGATTTTTTTTTAGCTCTGAGGAGAATAATATGTTCGTCACAGTTGATTTTCTGAACTGATAAAATCAGTGACTGTATTAGTGTGTGTGAGTGATGCGTAACGGTTGTGTGTTTGTGTTAGTGGGGGCTAACTGTCTGACACCTGCAGGTCTTCATACTCAAAATGCAAATCCAGGCTCACCCCACCCGCACCATGACCCCTCCTTCGATCCCAAAGATCTGGGGTTACCGGGCAACGACTTTAAGAAATCTAGATCAGATTTAGATTATATCTGGAGGCTGATGGCATAAAACATTAACATTTTGATATAAAAAAAAAATTAGATCATTAAACGTACTTCTGATATTTCCAGATTTGGTTGTTATAGTTGGTAACTTTACTTTGATAAAGAAAAAAACAAAATACCATTAAGAAACCAAATTAATTAATTATTGATGTAAGCTTTTATGATTCCGTGTTTATTCATAAAAAACAACTCAATTGATTTTTTTTGTGACAAAGTTTGTGACAAAACCTTACACAAACCTGAATTTAAAAACAAATTATTCATGCTTAACACCCCTTAACTTTTTAAGATTCAGTTAACTCACAATGGCCAACAAAAACAAAATAATAAAGCTCCATATATATAGCTACACAGCATATGACTTTTGCTTGGCCAAAAGCTGCAGGTGCTGAACTCCTAACCAGCTCTGGGGCCGCAGAGCTGAGCCTGACCTATGACCTCTTTACTGGGAGCTACTTAAAATGTCACCCTGTGGGGAACAAGTAAAGTACTGATTTAATTGTTATTGTTGTGTGGTAAGTAAGGAAAAGCACCTGTTTTATTGGGTACCACATTTACTCTCTGGGGAAACCAATGAAGATTTTGATTATTACTCAGCTCAATATCGCCCCCTACAGAGTCAATTAAGCATTTCAGAATAGACCCAGATGAATCCAGAGCAATTACACAAGCAGCTGTAAACCCTTTGAGATAAAACTAAACAGAGTTGTTGACAAAGCTAAACTAGGAAAACGGACCTCTATGTTAAATTTAATGTTAAAAAATGTATGGATGGTTTTATTTGTTTCAGAATGAAAGAACACTAAATCCAATTTTTTGTGTGTGTATTACTTTGTTAAATTGTGAATAATAAACAAAATAGAAAAAGTAAAATTGTAAAATCTCGCAGTGAAGCATTGCTGAGGAGTTATAATTCCACTGAAAGAAATTTGTAGTTAACAAGTTACATTTACACCCCGTCTGTACCAGTTCAGAGTTTAATCCTTTTCATCATAGATTCAGCAAAATCTGAGAAACAGAGGTTTTGCTCTATATTGACATGACAGCATCACAAAGTTGCAGATTTGCCAACTTTATATCTGCAATGTAATTTTCCTATTCCACTAAAAGTGCTCTGTTTGATTGAGATCTGCGGATTATGGATACCACTGGAGTACAGTGGTATCCATATTGCCAGTATTGTGCAGTTTTATGGTCAAAACTATAAAAAATGCAAAAGGTGTACCATCTTCATTAATAACCTGAAAGCTGTAACCTCAATTTCTCAAGTTCTGTTTTGATTTATTTTGAAGGAATACACATAGTCAATTGACGCCATCTAGTGGTTCTTGCATGTATAGTGCAACAGGGAAAATTTGGTTCTATTTGTTTGATAGCTCAATACATATTTTCAAGGTTGGATAAAATGATCACTTCATTTTATTTTAAATCATAAGTTAAAACGACATTTTGAAGACTTTCTCTATGTGGTTGAGTTGTGATTTATAATGTTTTATAAAGTTTTTTTTGGTCAGATGTAATATCTTCTGGTATAATATCCTAATCATTTAAAATCAGAAACTTATCAAAATTAACAGAAATTAAAATTATCATAGCTAACCTCCACAATAATTAGTTGTTTATGTACTTCATAGTTCCAACAGATTACAAATACTTTTTGACATGAATCAATTGGCTCCAACTAGCTTAACAGAAATGTTGAACCAGTTGTTCAAAATCTATACATTTTATGCCTTTTATATACTGTTTCAAAAAAATGTCTCCCAGGTTGAACAATTTCTCTAAGGTGAACCTTTGCTTTCACAGATGATCTTCATGCACAGCTTCACCCAAAGCACTTTTCTTATGTTTGTTGTAACTAGATTTGTAATTTGATTTGCACAATGCTGTGAGCTAATTAGAACTTCAAAGAGCATATCCAGTAAATGTGTGAAGCATATACACATTTAAACAAGTAATAAATTAGGTGTGCTCCTTAAGATGCACTTTAACATCTTCCTTGTTGTGCTGCAGCTGAAAAGTGGAGATGACTTGGTTTCCCCCACCGTTATTGAGGGGAATGCCTACAGAGGAATTCTCATTATTAACACCAAATTTTATTTTTGTGTTTTTCTGCCAACACATAATATGCCCTTTAAATGTCCCCGGCTCTGGGCGACCCCCTCTGCATCCAAAAATATGGCGCACGACCTGAACTTCAACCTCGGATATTTTTTCAGCCTCGTTCGTCTGTTCGACAGTCTGCACATCTGTCACTCAAACGTCTCGCGATAAACGGCCTTCATATATAAAGAACTGCTGAGGGGGTGCCTCGTCCACTTGGACGGGCGTAAGGTTTCCTTAAGGATCTTGGGCCGAGTTTGGAACAGCCAAGTAGAGAGGGAGACTGCTCTAGAAATCAACCAGCCATGTCGGACGCGGTGATTAGTTTCATGAAGGACTTTTTGGCCGGTGGCATTGCCGCTGCCATCTCCAAAACAGCTGTCGCTCCCATTGAGAGAGTCAAGCTGCTGCTGCAGGTAAACGGGTTTAGCCAGCTGTTGGTCATGCCGTGTTTTGTGCGTAAAGTGTGTGTAATTTGTGGATCGCTGATAAGCAAGAAATGAAATTTACGAGGAAATTGCTTTAAAAGAGGAGACGTTGAACTGAGAACAAGGAAGGTTCGTATAATCGTGTGCGTAATGGCAACGGGCACGTGAGGGTCAAATCGGAGATCATTTTACGCACAGGCTTAAAGGATGGTGGGAAGGTAAAATGATGTGGGATCAGAATAAAACAGTTAAGCACTTATTCATGATATTCTGTCAATGTTTTCCAATTTCATTTACGCTCGCTTAAAGCACATTGCCACAGTAATATTCAGTGGAAGAGAATTGCTAAATTTAACCTAAAAGATGTAATCCAATACGCAGTGAGGTCTCCAGTGTCTAGGATGTGCCTTAAGACTGCTGGACAAACTAAACCAGATCACTAGATAATGTCTGGCAAGCTGAAGGGTGTTCAACAAGGTTATTCAATGAAAAGGTCAAAATTACAAATTCATTTTCTTCAAACTTCTCCTGAAAACAAGCCAGGTGTAAAGGCGGCATCTTGGTTTTCTCCCTTGTAGGTGCAGCATGCCAGCAAACAGATCACCGCTGATATGCAGTACAAAGGCATTATTGACTGTGTTGTTAGAATCCCGAAGGAGCAGGGCTTCCTGTCCTTCTGGAGAGGCAACCTGGCCAACGTGATCCGTTACTTCCCCACCCAAGCCCTGAACTTCGCCTTCAAAGACAAGTACAAGAAGATCTTCCTTGGTGGCGTGGATCAGAAGACACAGTTCTGGCGCTACTTTGCCGGGAACCTGGCGTCGGGCGGCGCCGCTGGGGCCACTTCGCTCTGCTTCGTCTACCCACTCGATTTCGCTAGGACGAGGTTGGCCGCCGACATCGGCAAGGGCCCAGCAGAGAGGGAGTTCACCGGACTCGGAAACTGCATTACCAAGATCTTCAAAACCGATGGCCTCAAGGGTCTTTACCTCGGGTTCAACGTGTCGGTGCAGGGCATCATCATCTACAGAGCGGCTTACTTCGGATGCTTTGATACAGCAAAAGGTGCACAAACAAACCTGGTTGACTTAAATTGTGGTGCAGTGGTGATTCTTGCATGAAGAGTGAGCCCCTCTTTCTGCTGCCCCAACCAATCAAATTGCATGAAATCATCAAAATTTTGTTCATTAGTCTCATTCATCATCAAGCAAGGGGCACAAACTTTCCTGTAGACTACAAATGCTTGAAAGCAATAGGAAACTTTTTCAAGGTGCAATTGAAAGACGTGTTTTAGCAGATGTGTGTATACATTTATTTGCTTTGACTTCCCTTGTGCAGGCATGCTGCCAGATCCCAAGAACACACACATCTTTGTCAGCTGGATGATCGCCCAGACTGTCACGGCTGTAGCAGGTCTCGTCTCGTATCCTTTTGACACCGTCAGACGTCGCATGATGATGCAGTCAGGACGTAAAGGAGGCAAGTTTCTCTGTTGCTTGTGAACGTTCCTTACTGCATAACAACAACGGGAGAATTACACACCAACATGTGGATATTAATGGTGATGTTTGAATTCCCACAGCTGATATTATGTACAAGGGCACAATTGACTGCTGGAAGAAGATCCTCAAAGATGAGGGAGGTCGGGCCTTCTTCAAGGGAGCCTGGTCCAATGTGATCAGAGGCATGGGTGGTGCTTTTGTGCTGGTGCTGTATGATGAGATCAAGAAGTACACCTAATAAGCACACTCTCCCAGAACCTCAAGGAAATCCATTCTTTGTTCAAGTCTTATTTTATTTTTTTTTTTGTGATATGGTGACACCGACCTGGTGAATTAAGAATCTGGGTTTGTAGGCTATTTTTCCTGTGCAGCAGCTGGGGGAGAATGGATAGGTGTACTTGACCTGGGTTTATGCCTCATCAGAAATGTGTATATATAACATTATCAACCATCTGCTAAAAGGAAGTCTCTAGGTTTCAACAGCTGGTGGACAAGATGTGATAACAGATTATGATACAGGCCAAACGTTCCTCCTGTTAGTGTTAAGGAGGGGCCGAGGCCCTTATGATATGCTGTGACCACCTTAAACATTAATTTATTAAGAATAAAGACTCAGTCTATACTCCAGTGTCTCTGTTGTCCTTAAAAGCACCACTTTTCCCTGGCATGTCTGGGTTACTTTGTTATTGATGTGAATACCCGGTTTCATATAACATCAGTATTTATGGAGCAAGTATGCCCCGACACTGCTGCCTAATTCTTGAAAAGCTTATAGTGAATACATCATTTATCGCCATCTGTGGTTTTTCTGGTGTCTTCATTAAAAGAAGGTCCAAAAAGAGGAGCCCTGCAAAAGTACCGACACACCTGATTTTTTTTATTTGCAATTCCCACATTATGTACAATTTGTGTGGTAGACCATAACAACATTGTTGGGAAGTCTAAAATGTGTCATGCCCTCACATATCAAAACTCAGCTATTTTATCACCATGCTTTACCGTGGCTGATGAGCACTGCTAAATCATCAACTGAGCAGCACTCCATGTGATCTCTAAAGGTAGGGATATTATTTCATAACCTACACTTTAAATTTCTCCACAACTTAGTCCCTGACGTGTCATGTGGTTCTTAGTCTTCCTGACGATAAATACATAAAATTACATGGCAGGTGATTTCCGAAAGCAATTGATTTTACTTTGAAGGCATCAAAGTAAATAGGGCCTATAACTATGCATGTCACTCTCTTCAGATTTTTTTTGTAAAGCCTTTGTAAACGCATGAATCATGCTACTTTGTGTTGGTCTATTACATACAATTAAATCACATTGAGGTTTGTAGTTTAATGTTCAAGGAGCGTGGATATTTTTAAGATAGACTGTATCTATCTTACTGCTCTTCTCTCCATTGTTATGGCCTTTTCTGCTGTAAAATTATTGACATCTTTTCTTCAACAGGATAAACCAAAAATTAATACGCAAATAATTTTTTCTGGTTTAAAACAATGTTTTATTAGATCACAAATCACACACATGTGTAAACAGTAACAAATACCAAAACATATTTGCACTTTTTTGTTTAAAAATTACTCTGCAGACAATATCAAACCACAGCATCAATTAACATTTTAAAGCCAACATTTCTGACTGAATTAAAAGGTTAAAGTAAGTGTAGTTATTTACAAATGGCTTTGATATCAAAACATAAACTGCTAAATAGATGAAGAGCAGAAAACAAACAGAGCAGCATGAGTACATTACATGAAATAATAATAAAAGCATAAATATGTTCTAAGCTTTGCACTGTACAAATTAATCAACATCAAAAAGTGACAGTCATATATGCTGTAAAGGAAAGACATTGCTCTTTATTAGCAGAGGTCTTAACGCCAGGCTGGACTGCTAGTATTTCGTGTACTTGACCCAGGAACAGATGTCCTTCTGGTGTAGGTGTTAATGAGAACTGCACTGGAGGCGACTGGCCTGGGTCTTATAAGCTCTGAGAGGAAAAAAAGAGGAATTCCCTTAGGTAACTCAGACACAAACAGCAACTGTTTTGTAACAAGCGAGTCATTTGGCACACAGGCTTTACTAACTCATTTTATTATTACAACTTAAGTATTGATTTTTCGCACCACAGTAAAAAAACATAGTTGAAATTAAAAAGCTATGAAATGATGGAAACAGGAAGATTAAGCAATTTACTTATAAATGAACAAGTGATTCCCAACAAGAAGTTGCAGCTGCTCCAAACTGCTTTGCTTTCTGAGTTAGCTTAATCTCTGCAGCCATCTGGAAGCTGCAGCCCAGACGTGCAACAAAACCTGCAGCATCAGTTTAAGAGAACTGCTGCTCACTACCACATGCTGATCCTCATTTTCTTTGATTGAAAATCAACACTGGAGTACTCCAAAGTAAATACGGAGTTCTGAAGGCAGGGATATATATATAGATGCAAAGCAGCAGTTTAATGGTGCAAATTTACCTCGAAAATGATGCTGTCTGAGCTAAACATTCACATCATATTTTCTGCAGAACTTTACTTGGTCTTCATAAAACCAGCTCAAAGTACTTTGCAGAAATATTAATTATTCTTGAAGGTATTTTTAATTTTTATATCATGACCAAACTTCAATTTGTCAAACACCAACATAAACTACTGCATAATTATGAAGTGAAAAAAATCAGAAAAATGTTTGTTTTGTTTTTTTTAGATCCCTTATTCAATAAACACAGTCCATCTCTGTTTAAACTCTGTACAAATACAGGTTTCTGTGAATATTTCTGACAGGAAAAGTCAGGGTCAGAAACAGTCAGAGCTGAACTGAAATGGTTTAAAGCACAGGTGTCAAACTCCATTCTTTGAACTTTTAGGCTGCACACACTCAAATGGAAGGAATACTTTCACAAGGTAACATCATATAAGAAGCAAACTCTTCCTAAAACGATGCATTTAACTGAGAACCTTGAATGAACTCTGCTGTACCTGAAATATACAAAAATATTAACATTAAAAAAGTTTTGCAGTTTAGCTGCTGCAGATTTAAAAGCGCTTACCACAGGATATTCTGCTGGACCCACCACTATAGGACCTGTACATAGGCAACGAGGTCATCCGCTGGTGATGTGCTAGTTGTTCGACACGGCTCATTCCAGCTGTGGCTTGGGTGGCCTGCAGTTTCTTTAGGAAAACCTGTGAAACACATCAAGACCTTTGTGTCATACTTAAAATTTAAACATCCTGCTTACTGTGCAATTGACTGTTTACAGTTAAAAACCAGCTATCTAGTTGTGTTATTTGCATAAATTATTATAATGAGCCACTTTTGTGTCTTTCCATGTACATTTAGCATTTTTACCTATTATAGATAAGTTAAGATAAGTTTTACATTGGATTGTTACTTCTTATCTGTTTCGGCTTTACTAGCAATACCTAGTGAAGGTCATGCATGCACTCATGACCTTCACAGTCATCTGTAGTTCATAAAATTGCTGACGGATGTAGGTTTTGGGCTCGTCGTCAGATCATTTAGAACTGATCTAAAGTCTGGATCCATTGTTTATTTTCTTACATTTAGCTTTAACAAGCAATATTTTTTAGGACACCAACTGGCTAAAAATATAAAATGTACAACAGTTTTAGTGAATTGAAGAATGACTGAGGTTTCATTTAAGTAAATCACTAAAATAAGGTTCCTAAATCAAGTAATCAACTCCTTATCAGTGTTTAGTGTACAGCCAGTTTTAAAATGCTGACTCAGCTATTTCACTGGCCATTAAGAAGACAAGATAATTCATGTAGCTTAGTTGCAAACATGAAAAACACAACAAATAAGTCTGACAGACATAAAATGTATTTTTTTTCCAACAAGGTAATATATCTGATATTCACAGTTATAGTGTGTGTGTTTTTAATGATCATTTTGAAAAATTGAAATTAGCAAGACAATATCACTTAAATCAACATTTGTTGTGCCAAATTGTTTAAAATATCTAATATTTTAAAAGAAACATACAAAAGTAACTTTTGTGCCAAAAACATAACATACTTTTTATTCAGAAATATAACATTTTCTATGAACTTGAATTAAAAACCAGACAAAAAGTGTCAACTCAACTGCATGATATAATATTGTATGCTTTAGGTCGTATATACCACAAAAATCAAGACTACTCAATGAGGTTTCTTGGTAAGCAATGTGTATAGACTACAATAAGCTCCAGCATAAAAACATATAAATATACATATTAAGTGGACATTAAATTGAATAAGATTTTTCCATTCAATTGCACTTACATAACAGTTAAAAACCTCCTTAAAGTTAATCAACTGGTCGCATTTTCAGTTTTTTCTAAACAAAATGATGCGTGAAACAAGTGTGATGTGCCAGAGAATACTCTGACCACACGGCAGATTCAATTACTCTACTCTAAGAATAGAGGAGGCGAAAAGCACTCCTCACAAGACGGACTTCAGAGTGAACAGTTTGTCCTGAAAACGACTGAAGCGCCTCCTATTTCAACAGCATTTACCAGAATTATGATCAACTATGACTATATGAAAAATATAATAAACCTGTGAAAATATCAAGAATCATAACTTTGTAGCACACCGTTAGTTACCAGCAATTAATTCAATCCAGACAGATTTTTTAACAATACTGATCATCTAAATGTGAGTGTTATTGATAAATAAGACAATAAATAGATGAAATATGAAGACTGGAAAAATCTGCAGGCAGAAAGGTCTCATAATGTTCCTCAGTAGTATGGCTGCAAGTCGGACACCTGCTGCCATCTACCAAAGTTCATCAGTATCTGCTTTCAGGGGTGTGTTCTCAGACCGACCCCAACTAAACCTTAATGATGGATATATTTCATGAAATCACGATTAAACACTGTAAAACATCTAGTCAGCAAGATACATTTAAGAGGGGATCCCTACTCCATTGTCGTGAGAATGAGCTGGCTGCAGTGAGTCAGGTAGTAACTAATAGTGGCCAACATGATAAAATCCTCCAAATCATTAAAGTAAATTATATTAATGAGCACCCTGCAGCCTGAACAGCAGCACCATCTCCCTGAACAATGACTGTACAATTATAAACACTGAGAAGATAAGGCTTCAAGTGTCTCCAATGAATTTCATTTAGAGGTAAAACAGCAGATACAGTGGAAAGTCACAGGATGTTGCTAGGCGCACACAGATCACTTGAGAACAACCTAGAACAATTACATAGCTCCCTGTTTTGAAACAGTCACACACTTTAATGTAATGGTTGTTCAATTGCTGACTTTATGTTGTTTTCTTTATAACTTTGTAATTTTGTGTTTTTGTTATGTAAAGCACTTTGAACAGCCTAGCTGGTTAAATGTGCTATCCAAATAAACTTGATTGATTGATTTAATGAAGAGGTTGCTATGCATTATTTTTGAACAGGCAACAATATAACAGGTCAAAACACCATTCCACAGCTTACATGATGAAGTAAGAGAGGAAATGCTTGATAATTAAATGAAATCCTCCCAGTAAAAACAAAAACCATCAGTGTACACTAAAACATGATTAGGTTTATGACACCAAGACTCTTAACATGTGTTATTTTGACAGCAATTGTTGATGCTGAATTAGATGTTATCAGCTCAGGTGTTGCCAAGCTACAGACATGCATGCATTCATTGTACACAGTACAAAGTTATGAGTGTGTGTTTGCTTAGTGAATCAGTTACTGACAGAAAAATGTCAATGAAAATGTAAAACAACTCACCAGGTTCTCCTGCTGAATGCGGCGCTGTTGTCGGTCCCTGTTTTGTGCACTATGTGGGTAAAAAGCCACTGAAGCGCCTTTGGGCACAGAAGAGCTCTTTTTTGACAATTTTTCTGTTGTGGACCCTGCTGAAATTTTTGACAGTGCCTGAAGGAGACGCTTGTTCTCAAAATCAATGCGGCGGACCTCATTGTTGGAAAATGAGAAGTTCTTCCGAACAGTCCCTCCAGAAATCTGGAGGACCATTTTCTGTTCAAGATGGCTTTCTAATCCAGAGGAACCTGAAGGAGGAGAAAGCACATTTGTCTAGTTTGTGTGTTTAACACGCTTGTGAACAATGCTCTGCTTGGTTAACTGAAAAATAACAATAACACATGCAAAAAACAACATAAAAATACAAAACATGTACATCAAGTGGCATGTCTTTCAGTCAAGAGTCCCTTTTTTTACATTTTGTCATGATTTGTCAAACTTATTCATGTTTTGTTTTTTTACTTGTTCATTAATTTTTTTTTTCAATCCAAAAACTGGCATGCTTTTGTACTCAACCTACTTATCTCATATATCCCTAATTAAAATGCAAATAAAACTTGCCTTCAGGAGTTCCCTAATTTGTAAATAGAGTCCACCTGTGTGTGAATTAATTTCAGAATAAATCCTGCTGTTCTATGAAGGCCTCGGATGTTGCAAACAGCATCAAGAAGTCCAAGGAACACAGCAGACAAGTTGACAAGTCGAAGCATCCTGGGGTTACGCAACATCCTCAGCTTTGAGCATCTCACACAATGCCACAACCCGCCGACCCACAAGTACAAACCTACTGAGACATGTGCATCTACCTACAAGATAGATGCACATGGTAGGTAGAACACAGCTAGCATTACTCACACTCATCCACATCTGGTTTTGAGTCCACCGGTTGATGAACGCTGCTGAAGGCACCGGAGGGCAGAGTTTTCGGCTTTCGCTGCGCTTCATGACCTTCTTTCTCAGCCTCTGAACTTAATGACTGGAGTGAGCCAGAATCAGGAGAAGAGAGGGGACTCACATCTGTCACTGAACCATCTGACTCATCTGTACTCATGTTAGGTAAATCCTGAGATTTAGCTGAGCCTCGTCTGGTCCCTCTTGTTATGCGCACAAAAGACTTGGTGGGTTTGGAGAGGTTAGAGGAATTTAAAATACCTCTTTGACTGCTGAAAGAACTCTCTGAATCTGCGTCAGTGCTGGCCTCATTTGAAGTGGGAGGAGAATTTTTGGGATGCTGATTTTTCACCAATTTTCTAGGCAATTGCTCATTTGTCTCTTTTGAGTTAACTGGGAAAGCGAAGGCACTTTTTCTCGTGTAATTCCGTCTCTGGTTGTCCCCATCGTTTGGAATGTCGGCTAGCATAGTCAGAAATGCTCCACTGGATCTTTTAGAGTGCAGATATAACTCATCTTTGCTTTCATGTAAAGGTTCATTTGGTATAAAATAAATCGATGACTCATCAGTTTTGTTGCCACTCTTGTTTTCCACTTCATTCAAGTGTCTCTTTGCCTTCTCGGTCCTTGAATGCAGATCAACAGCGAGATGTCCAGAGAGTTTTACAGATTCTCTCTGAAGTGTGCTTGAAATTTGCTTTTTCATCTTCAAGTCCTTCTCTCTTTTCTCTCCAACATTTCTTCCACTGTCCCCATCACTGTCAAAAAAGGAGTGGTCCACTTCCCCTTCCAGTTCACTAGAGGTGAACATGGCTGCCTTCCCCAACACAGAACCTGCAGGTTATTGTGAGCACAATGTTAATTTGAAGTTGGAATAGTTTTTATTTTTTAATTTTTTATGTGAAACAGATTAAGCAACTTTGAATGACACATCAACACATTTAGAATGTGTTTGCTAGTTACTACCGCAAAAGTAGTATGTGTGAGAGATTAAATAAAAACTATATTTAAAAGAGAGGAAACCATTTTTGAAGTATTCTCTTTGGATAGAGGCAGGTCAACTGAAACTTTCAAGTACTGAAACTTTGCCACAATGGTAATCTTTAGAGATCCAATCCCTTCGCTGAAACCTGGCACTTGCAGTACTTTCTTGGGGACCTTGAAGCCCAACAACTGAGTCTCTCTCTCCTTAAAGTTCTGGATGATTCAATAAATTGTTGAGTGCAGTACTATTACCAACCTCTGAAGCCACTTTATGCAAAGTGATGATGAAAGCATTTGTCCTTGGATGTAACCATGAGAAAAGAATAGTCTCAGGCATTTTAACAAGCAAACCGTTCTGCTCTGCTAGCTGAATGTGAATCGTAGAGTGATAGCAGAGCCCAGTCTTTATCAAAACTTTCCTCTGATTTCCTTTTTACAAGTCAGATTGTGACAGAGCTAAAACGCAGGGGAGACACCCCTGACCCCCTCTTTTTCATTTCAGTTTATTTATCCACAATCTAGCTGACCCCTCTTTATGGGAACCTACAAAAGCACAGTAACTGTGGTGATATAAAGTTGGTGGTAAAACACTGATTTCTGTCAGCCTCAAAGGTTTTGATCATGACTGTAGAATTTGGTGATGGACTGAGCCATCCTGGTAAGTGCGATTCAAAGTGATGGCTGAAGTAAAACGCTGTCCATATTGGTAACAAGCTGCTCTTCTTCAAATTTAGGATAATATAACCCGAAACCAAGACCAAGGTTCGACAGAAACGCTTCAAAAAAGTTAACACGACTTAATAAAACTAATATGCTAACATTTCTAGATGTCAGACAATGGTTACAGTACCCACTTTACGATGGAAGAGTTAACTTACGTTTTAAAGTTTTACATGGGAGAAAGCTAAAATCTACATCTAAACATCTTAAAACATATAGTAATTGGCAGACATGGACATAGTAGGTAACTCAACGATGTTTACTTTAGCTAAAAACCAACGTAGCGTCTTACCTGTCGAACTACGGCGCACAGGTTTTAACGTTTCTGTTGTATACAGGTTAGACGTCCTACTCTACCCATTTCGCTTGACAAATACTAAAACCACCGGAAACTACGCCAGGTCGCAAGTGCGCACAAACAGACGACGCTGCTAGTATCTAGGTAACGTCATTTCCTGGTAACGGTTACACCGTGAATGGGGGAATGGGGTTTGAGTAGACACGACATTGTTTTATAGTATTTTACGCAAAAAAGCCCCAATAAAAACCACCGTTTTTATTTGGGCTTTTTGTTAAAAACCTGTCACGAAATTATTTAAATGGCCTGTCCAGGTAAAATAAATAAATAAAAAATCTTAAACGAATGCGAATGATTTTTTTTTAAATAAATGGGCAAATATGGATATTTTTATATAGGCCAAAGTATAGCCAATGGAAATATCTTTGCTGTTGATATTACATTTATTAACTACCCGTTGTTAATGTGTATGCTGAATTAATTCAACCACCACAAACTAGCAAATATTAATTCAGAAGCTCCTTTAAAAAATTTTGAGAATCTACAATGTGAAGAGCTTTATGTTATACCATTAAAGACACTGTATGTTCAACATTAAACTGCTCAAGCAAATAAATTCAAAAGAAAACTGAGCTGAGCACCTTTGCTGTAAAAGATTTTAGACAAATATGAATACTAAAATAAGATGCAAAACCTGGGTGAGTTTTTTTCTTTATTTTTGGTTGGGAATCTATTCTGCTAAAGAGCATCAAGAACATCTCCTTTAACAAGACAAGGGATTATCTGGAGGCGCGTCCCCTGAAATTACAATTTGTCATGGTTTTACTATTTACTACATAGTTAAACACGTAAGTGATACACTCATGGTATACTGACGTCCTAGGACAATAGTACTAGGCCTGGGCCACTCTATGCTAGAAACCTGACTACTCGTAAAACCTTTTTATGCCAGTGTAGAAATAGGGATGGACTGAGAGAAATTTTTGTAGACAAACAGAAAGCCCTTAGTAATGAAATTTGAACTTAACAAGGATCATACTTCCGACTTACTGGAGACAATGAGACATACAAACAAGGCAAAGTGAAAATCCTTTTTTTTTTCTAAAGTTTTTCATTAAAGTGAGCAAAACGGTATTTTTAAAGAATGAGGAAATTCTTTGAAATAGACAAAATATTAACATTTCTTTCTGGCTATGCGATTACCAGCTCAGCCAAAATTATTTAAAGAAACAATCCATACTGTTATATTTCAAATTTATAGCCTTTCATCATTGTCCATTTGCTTAAATCACTCTCGGCCTCTGGGGCAAACAGAGGTTGTAATATGCAGTCTGATCCCAAAAGTCTGGTCCTTTCCAGCCACACCAGCCCTGTGGAAGTCAACATTCACATTAAGATCACAACTTGCATATGAAATATTATTCAGTTCACAGATATATCTGAAGTAGTGGCTTTCTGTAGCTGCTACCTTCTCTGTGATAACCGGAAGGTCCTCTGCTCCAGTGTAATGTGGATCTAGGATAAGATAGCGGATTTCACCAGTGGTCTCACTCCAAGCTACGCCCAAGATAGTGTGAGCCAAAACTCCCCCACCTATAAAACAACAACAACAACAAAAAAGATACCATTAGTAAATTCTAACTAGCCATGGTTTCTAACTAGTTTTAAAAGCATATTACATTATATTATGTCTTTTTTCAACAGGAAAAAAAACAATAATAATTGTCATATATTTCAGGATGTCTGAAAAGAAACAGTATTTACAGGTTCATGCTAATCTTAGGCTGGAATATCAGCTCACCAATCATGACAGGAGTTCCTTCAGTCATAAAATGATTAGCGAGTTCTCTTCCCTTGGATGCCAACTCAGAACCTTGACTAAAGATAACAAAGTCATGTCAAATTCATCAACAAAATAAATTCCTTGAGGGTTGTCAAGGAATGCCACCTCACCTCACAAACATGATTTTGGACGTGACTCCAAGCAGATGGTTTAGAACAGCCTGAACCTCAATGGATCCAATCCACTGACGGGACCCCACGAAGGATGCCTGCTTGTCTCCAACTTCCACCAAAGCCTGTAAAACAAGGACCCCAGACAAAGTAGGGTGCTGGTTTGATAGAGCTTCAGGCTGCTATATGTCACATCCAAGCTTTGGACCAGGGGTCTTCAACTCCAGCTCTTGAGGGCCGACGTCCTAAAAGTTTCAGGACGCCCCAGGCCCTCGAGTCCTACATTTAAAAACTGTTTTTTCTGAAACTTTGGCGTTCCACTTGTAACACCACTTTACGATATTTTCGGTCACCTAGGACGTGCATTGTTTTCTCTTACACTTTTTCTGAAATATTTCCCACTTTCTGACATGATGCCCATGGAAAAAAAGCCCTTCATAGAAATATTGCATACATGATGATATTTTGCTTAAACTCGAATCACATCTGTGAATGGGCTTTACCTGCTGGATCTCTTTGTGGCTGGGCACGCCGCGCTCCACATAACCCTGCTGCTGGAACCAGGAGCAGATGGTCTGAAGGGAGCGATAGGCACAGCCCCAGCCATTGTCATCCATGTGGTCCTGCATATAGTGGTGGTAGCTGTAATTTCCCTGGACCAGGTATACCTTAAGATAAGACAAAGCACAAAATATTTAACCTTCGTTTTGAGTTTTTATTTATTACAGTGTGCCAAAATTGTAAAAGTTACAATAAAAAATAAATAAGTAAATATTATAGACGCTGTAAATTTACTTTTCCGTTATCAAGGGTGGGGTGTGTGAGAACTGTATGAGGGTTTCTGAGATAACCGTCTCTGTAGGGCTCATTAGGAAAGTGGTAAGCGTTTGCTCTTCTGAAGAAAGGCCTGTTATCTGGCAGATCAAACTGTCCATGCAACTCCTGTTTTGTGCAAAAACAATGAGAAACAATTGTTATAATTTGCTATTCAATCAGACTTTAGCTTTTAGAGCAATGAAGATTCTAACTAAAACATCTTAAGGTACATAATTTTAAAAAATAAATAAATAAATAAAGAGCAAAAATCAATGTGATCTTACCCGCCGCTGTGCTTCCAGTTCTTTATCCGGTACTCCGCGAGGAAAAACCACCGTCACCAGTCCATTTGGCTCAGGAAGGAGAAAATGAAGGGGCTCTGGGACATGCAGTGCTGTCCCCTTCATACACTGCAGAGTCACCTTCTCCATCTCAAACAGCTGGCAAGTCAATGCCTTCATCAGTCGTTCACATCCGCTGCATGGCCAAATAAGAAGACATCCCTCATTGTGAGATAAAGCTTTTGTCAAAGCAGTTACCAGCTATTGTTGAATCAGTGGCAAATCCATATATATATGTACCAGTTTTACAGATTTTGATCATGAAATCAAATATGTTCAAGATAAGACATACTCTTTGATGGTGTCGCTGCAGCTGCTCCATATAGCACAGTCCATTGGAAGAGTTGCACATAGAAGGTGAGATTTCTGGACCGTTCTAGTTAGGATTGGAGCTGAGACAGGGCCTGGCTTTGTGGCCTCCATCATCAAGGAGAGGTTTATGATACTCTAAAGAACATACTTTAATTATTCAGCAGTTCTGGTTCTATCCACATGAATAAAATAAGTGTGTTTTGTGTAAGCAAAGCAACATTTTAAACCTGATCTTCAGCTGTGATACAGATACCGTCTAGGGAGGTCCAGATCAGGAACTGTTGTCCCCAACAAAGGTACAAGTCATTTACAAATGGGCATTTGATAGAACTGAGTCATAACCTGACACTTTACTAAGTAAATACACAAGGTTATAATATTGTGATACTGACTGGTATTAGTGATGTTCTGGACACTCCAGTATTGATTTTTCTTGATATTTTGTTAAAACCAGAGTTTACAAGGGATAACTTTGGACTCAATACCTGCAGCTACAGTTTGATTCCAGCTGATGATCCTTTTATCCAGGCAATAACATGGAATGTTTTTTATTTTATAATTGTCCAATAACGCATGAATTTGGTCAGGGACTAAGCAATGTATTACTTAAAATATCTGTTTATCAGAAAGCAAACCTGCTTTTGTTGTGTGTTAAGAACAAATATAAAACATTGATGATACACGTTCATCCTCCCTTACATATGGACTGCTAATCCAGTCAAGTAAATAATCTGTCATTGAGGTGAATGACCTTGGAAGCAGTTTAATTAACATTCCAGTTTCCAGTATTATTAGGTGTAAAAAGCTGCCAGACTGCAGCGATAAAAGCTCTCTTCTAGGGGGACCTCAGTCCACAGATGTGATTTCTTTTAAGAATGGTTTCTATTTTTATGCTATCTCTAAATTAACAAATTAGAGAACTGTCTGAGGCAATTAGCTTTAGGTTAAGTGACAATAAATAAATTATAAAAAAAAAAAACATGCATTTACAGTGTCTTGTAAAAGTACTTACGCCAAATTAACATTTTTACGTCTTGTTATATTACGACCACAAACATTTTGGTATTTTATTGGAATTTTATGTAACAGATAGACACAAAGTTGCTCAATCCTTTTGAGGTAGAAAAGTTAGGATGTAATTTTTTTTAAAAATTACATCCTAATGTGGCACAATTATATGCCACAATTGTGAATATAAACAATTGTGGCATATGTTTATATTCAGCCCTTTTTTACTCCCTAATCTGAAAAGAGGCATGAATACTCTTGCTAGGAACTTTATACTATGGAAAAATCATAGCTTATGTTCCAACAAATTTAATACTTAAGGATTTTGGTCCTATGAAACTTGTTACCCTTTCTGCAAGCTCCACAACTGCTTGCACACATACTTGGCAAATGTTTTTTTGCAGGATGTCCTTTCTGACACAACCTGACTTTCCCCCGGAAAGAAATAGTATTTGAACCATGAACCACCCGAGTCATTACCACTCCACTTTATTCCTATAAAAATAAATCCTGAAAACAATATATAGTGTATAGGATATACTTACTGCCGAAACACTTTTTTTGTTTTTCTTTTTTGTTGATCTCTTTCCACTTGTCTCTTGGTCTCTAAAAGACATTTAAAAATGGTTCAAATAAAGCCAAACAAATAAAAATGAACAGCTTAATGTGTTTTAAATTGAGTTTGCACCAGTTTGATGACCTCATTCATGCCCCATGCCCTTTAATTAAACTTGCATTGTGACAGTAATTAAATGAAAGTTTCTTTCAGCTGGTTCTATGAATAAAATACACAATTTGTTCTATTCTGGGTTGTTGGTAGTTCTTAAATATTAAGACTTTTATGTAAGATTAACTTTTTCACATTTTGTGATAAATCCAAAAACATGCCAAGCAGGAGTTCTAGTGTAAACGGCTCCAACAAACTGATTTCAGCAGTTGTTTCATTTACAATACAAAGTTACATTCATTACTTACTGTATGAACTGAAATAGGTCTTCGCATGGTGCATCTGGAGTTATTTCTTCAAAAACACTTTTGTTTGGCCAAATGAGAACAGGACTGTTGCAGACTGCCAGGACACAGGACTCAGATGTTACCTGCAAACGAAGTGCCTCAAATGTTCTGGAGATTGCTTTTTGCATTGGCACCACTGGAAGAAAAAAAAAAAAGGAAAAAAAAGTCAGTTAGATACATTCAGCCACACCAGACACTATTTGAAAACCTGTCAGTGAACACACCATCTATGCTGTCCAGCTGACACTTCAGGTCCAGCGGCCCTCTGAGCCGAAGAATGACTGCCGACTCAGACTCAGCAAGTACCTGAGAAAACACGGGACAATCGGAGGATTAACTACAGATAAACGTTATATCTCAAATTTATGATATTTGCCAACAGACTGAATGCTGACGAGTCTCTACCCGCTGCAAACGGTGGAAGAAAAAAAGCAAAGAGAAGCTGAAAGGAAAGAAACAGAGGGTTACAAAGACGAATTTATCAGACTAACCATGATTTAAGTCACTTCAACAATGCAAAAAGATATACAGCTCCTTAGATCCAAATACAGGAAGCTGATATTTCTACAACCCAGAACTGCTCAACGTGTCTTTGAACGTATCTTTCTATTGGCTGAGCTTGGCTCCTCCCATAGATGTTGCATTCAATGCACCTCGGAATGAAAACGATACATTTAAGAGCAATAATATGCGGCTTGTCTTTATAAATAATAAATGCATTATTCAAAAAAAATATTTCCAGGACATCAAACTATCACGTATAGAGTCATTGACGTGCAATGTTTGACTCGTTTTCCTACACACATTGCAATTTACTTTTTGCTTCTTCCTTTAAAATAAAACAAAATAAACCAACATAATACTAACAATGTATTATGGTGAAAATGGTATAATTGCAGAAATAATAACAAAAAAAAAAAAAACAGCCTAATTTATCTTGTCTGGTAATATAAAGGATAATACAATATAAAATGTAAATGCATCACAAAAAAAATATGAGAGCTAAAATCGCCATATAACATCTTGTGCTGTAAAACACAGAAGAGAATATTTTGTGACAGTTTACTGGAATCTGGCATCAAATATTTGACAATTAATTATTAGTTATGTTAGCTATCATCTCAAATGTTCAGTTGAGTTGAAAAAGAGGCCAGTCGTAAGTCAGTGGTGCAGTATTTTGTTTTAGTAATATTTCTTGGAGAAACTAGTTTGGGACCCTATTTTCTGGAAAGAGGAGCTGGAACTGATCCCACAATAGACTGAACACATAAAAGTTAGCTGCTATCTTCCCATTGCCTCACTGTTCTGTTATAACTGATGTTCAGAATAATAATTGCATGGTGTAAGAGCAATAATTTTAAAAAAGTATTTTAAATGTAACAATAAATAAATAAATAAATAAATAAACTTAAAAATGGGATAGGCATTTGTGTTTAGTCACCTTTTCGCTGATATGCCTGGATAAAATCCAGTTCAACCAACTGCCAGCTGTTCCATAAAGATGCCAGAGGTTTGTTACAAAACGTTACATCAAGTTTAAAGATTATAACAAATCAACCAATTTACCAAGATATGATTTGTTACCTAAACAAACAGCTTCTGCAAACTGTGCATACTGAGCTTTGATTTGTGATGAAGTTTACAGTCTCTGTTCAAATCAGTCTTAGTGAGTGTTTGCAGGGACTAAACATACCAACAGCATGTGCTAAAGCAAACTCACATTCATCATATTTACATAAGCAAAGCTGAACCTTCTTCTGTTTGTATGACAAATGGAAGGATTTAATATAGAGTTAATATGTACAAGTATTTCTGGTTCAAGTATGACCCAGGGAAAGAATGATTTCTTTGCTTTGAGGATGTTTAAAACAAAATAATAATTTTTTACAAGATGTTTAAAGGTTTTAAGACTCTCAAACTCTGGATAATCTGAGGATACCTAAGTGTAATTTATATATATATATATATATATTCTTATTCTTATAGCCAAGCAGCTCAAGGATCACTGATGCTGAGTTGTAAATCAGCTCATTGGTTTCTGTTATGGTGTTGGTAGG
>CAEFZY010029239.1:0-35771 GCA_903066815.1 Brachyrhaphis roseni | reverse complement strand
TTTTGAGAATGACTCATTCGGGGGTGTTTTCTTTTTAGTTTGCTGCATTTCATTCGGGGGTGTTTGCGTCTCTTTTTTTGTTTGCTGCATTTCATTCGGGGGTGTTTTCTTTTTTGTTTGCATGTTTTCTCTTTTGCTGCGCATTTGCACCTGTCGGCCACCGTACATTGCTCATTGTGAAAACCTTCCATCCTGGAAAAAGAACAGTTCAAATGCTGGACGTAAAACACAAAACTTTTGTTCCTACCATTACATCCTCAGACAGACACAGGCATATTGGTAAAGACAGGCATATTGCTGCCTGAAATGATATATAACTTGTGAGTTAATGAAGAAGAAAACAGCTCAAACACTGTACAAAGATCAAGATAGAAAATTTAAAAATTAAATTATGTAACATTATTAACTATTATCACTATATTAGTAGCACTTAGAGAATTAAAGAGATCACCACATTTCGTAGATAAGAAGGGATTAAGATTTGCAACAGATTTACAAACCAGCACTGATAATGACAGACCATGAGACAGCAACCAATAGACTTTCAAAAATCTGCTCTCAGAGAGGTTTGTTCTTGCCTCGGTAGAAAATGACCAGAATAACACAAACCAGTTTGAGCAGAAAGACAACCACAGGTATTTACGGATTGACATCAACCGTGAAGAACCACAAGGGTCAGTGTTGGCTGAACAGTATTTATTCATCACATCAAGAAACTTATGTATCATTCTGTTTTTTACAAAATATACGTGTAAAGTGGACCTCCATTTTACACGCGTTCCAAATTTTTATGTGAAGCATAAATCAAGTTATTTACAGGAAACTTACCTATTTACAGATTTTTTTTTTATAAATGATTCAAAAGAAAATGCAGCCGGGGAAGCTGAAACACATGACACCAATACTACTTGACACGCTACCAGCCAATTCACTAGTGCCATTCATTTACCTTAGCACTGATTGACTAAACCCTCAAGAGTAAAAAAAGTATGCTACTGACATTCTGTGGTAGTGCTGAGACGGCTTCTACTGTGTGTATTAATGCATATCAACACGCTCTGTAGTTGGTGTTTGAACTAGTAAAATAAGTAGCTATAAGTATTTTTAGGAGTCTCAAGTATACACAGGAATTAGCTAACAACAGGAGGCAATGAACGCCAACACTGGTGAATACTCAGGGTGAGGGAATGAAATGTTGATTACAAACTTTCATGGAAGTCAAACTGACAGTAAAAAATCCTGAAAAATACTGAAGACTTCACTGGTCAAGTATAGAGCAAATGAATTAAACTCAAAACACCATTTTCTTTAACCAAACTGGAAGGTTTGGTTAAAGCAAATGGTGCATTTGAGTGTGACCATAAGAAGTAGTAGTGAACCTCTCAGTGGAACTGTACATAAGAACACTAGTTTATTGTCCTTAACAATGATCACCATGCGTGCTTTAAAGAAAAACACACCAATAGACAGGAAGACAGAAACTTGGCTTCCTCAGTGACAAAACAGCCTTGAACCAAATCTATTCATCAGAAGAGTTGACACTCTGCTGCAGGAAGCGCCTGTATGCCACAGAGTGAGGTCTGTTTCTGTTCTGCAGGAATATGAGAGACGCTCGTCTTTCTTTTCTCAGTTTCTGCTCGGTTCGGTTCTCTGTCTGTCTCTTAGGGAAGGGGACAAGCCAAATCGTGGAGCACATCTGGGCTTGGAAGGGGCCAAAGCATGTGTGTTTACGTTGGACAGGTGGTGGTGGGTGCTAGAGAGAATCACCACTGTTTTCTTTCTCAGCAGCGTGCCCTGCGCCGGTTTACCTTGCAGCCTTGTCACATTCCCAACCGGGGGAAATAGGCTTTATTAATACTTTAAGAACACACAGGGTATTTCCAATGTGAAGGCACATTGTCGACACCTTTTCCACAAATAAGACTGGGGCCTGAAACAGGTGAGTTAAAGACAAGGAAAGGAAAACATTCTCCTGGGGCCTCGGTGGAACAGGGGGCAGCTGGTTTTTGGCCCCTGTCAAAGGGGTCGGGGGTAGTGGGGCTGTTTCAGCCGAGCCTCTGTGTTCCAGGTGTTGCTTTTTAATTGGCAATTCCGCGAGCAATAAAGCATTTCACGTACTTTCACGTGTAAAGTGCTTTTATTCCATCTCCAAATGATGTAATTACCCTGCTGTCCCAGGCGAGCTGCAGAGAGGCGTTAGCTGCTGCTCGCTTTCTCAGCAAGAAGCCTTGGCGAAGGCTTCCTCTGCGAGTGTTTTCATTTAGGAATCCAAACACCATAAAGTGAGGTAGTCGTTTGCACAGTACACACGTGCTTTAATTTCATTTCGAGCCTTCCCCCCGCTCTGTGCCGGGCTAATATTAATGAAAGAAAAAAGACATTATTTCCAGTCCAGGGTTCTGTTTGATGTATGAAGGGCAGAGGTAGACTTTTGCTCTTTGTTCCAGGACACAGATGGTGGATTTTGTGTGTGTCCAGCCCACGGAGCCGTGCAAAGGAAGTCGTACTGCTGGAACTCTTCCACATTTTCTCACAGATTTATTGTGTTTAATTGGGATCTGATGCAGCCTTCCTTTGCATTCTGGAAAAGTGGGAAATTTGATTGCCGCATTTTCCAGATCTGGATGAAAAAAGAAGCAGAGTTTGAAAAATTTGTTGTGTTCAGACTTTATAAAGTGTCCTCTTATGTAAACAACTTTCTATCCTTGTATTTGTCCTTTTTCCTTCAACCCTCTCTCTTGACCTTATTTCTTTGATTCCTTTCTTCTTTGGGTCCTCTTTATTTCCTCCCCTCTTATATCCTTCCTCGTGTCCTACCTCCCTACCTTTCTCTTTCCTTTTAGCTTTTCTATCTTGTAGTCTCTCTTGGTCTTGGAAGACTTTCAAAGCCCCACCTGATGTAGGTCGAAGTGATGAGAGCACAATGATGATGGAAAATCAAGAGAAGATTCTGGAAAATGTGAATAGGGATCCATACAATCATCACAATATTGAACATGTGTACAGTGTCATCAGGTTTTAGACCAAACTTCAAATCTCTTTATATACCGGAAAAAAAAAAGAGGATCTATCTGGCTAAATGACGTTTTCAACAGGAATAGTCCAGTCTGAAAACTATTATAACATTAAATTGGTTTAGTTCAGACCTGCAGGACTGAATTTTCTGTGTTCCTACAGAAATATTCAGGTCCATGTCAGCACCTATTTCCAGTGGCGTTCTCCAAGGTTCAATTCTCAACCCTCTCTGTTTTGTCTAGTATATTCTTCTGTTAAGGTCAAATTTGAGCAACCAGTGCATCTCTTTTCATTGTTATCCAGATGACTGTCAGATTTACCTCCCTATTAAGCCTAAAGGCCCATTCAGCATCTCCTAAAGTGACTAGATGACATCAAAGCATTCATGGCCACAGATTTCTGAGACTTAATGCTCCTCCACCCCTCTCCAACCTCATCCACCCATATGTTTCACCACGGGCTCTAGTCAAGAGACTTTGTTGTAGCTCCAAAACTATGGAACAAGTTGCCATTACATATTAGACACTTTTTCTTTTGCAGTTTCTTTCTTTAAAACACACTTGGTTTTTGACACATGGTTTGTTGTACCGTTTTTATTATTTTACTACAGTATTTATAATTTGTTTTCTTTTATATCTTGCGATTGTCTTTATCTTTCTTTGATCTGTCTTAGCACTGCACAGCACTTTCGTTAAGCTGTAATATTGATGAAATTGGATTTGGATAATGTTAGTCATGTGTTTTCCAAAAGTTGCAGAGGCCCGTGTGAATGTAGAGGAGTTCATAGCAGTCCTTCCAAGGGACAATGTCTTTCAGAAACGTGACAAGGGCTCCGATTACAAATATGCTAATGATGTCAGCTAAACCATGTAGCGATGTTATCGTTGGAAATTTTATGTTAAAGAGGAGATTATTTTCTTTCTCTTCTTTTTCCCCCCCCTGCCCAACTGGTGTGGAATTTCCTTAGCGACGTGGTAAGGTCAGAACGTAACCCAAGTGTCTGTCGACCAGGCATGTGGAGGGAGATGCGTAACACTAACCTGCAGTCGTTTGACTAAAACCCCCCTGGGGGGGCTCTCTCAGCCCTGGGGAACAAGTTCAGCCTGTCAGCTCGTGGCACCAGGCACACTCTGAAACATGAACCGAGTTCGGTCTGAAGAACAGGTGAAAAAGTTCCGCCGGAGCCGCATGAACCCGGCAGACTTTCGGTGTAGATGTGAAAACACAGCGGAGGAAGTGGCAGTGAAAACATTTTCCCTCACAGGGTCTACCTGGCAATGATTTTTTTTTTTTTTTTTTTTGCCTATCAGACCTCCCCAGTGCCTGTCAGTATTCCAGGAAGCGGCAACACTTGCCAAAAAACACAAAAACAAGCTGTTCGCTATCGCTGCCGTTCCCATGGGAACAGGCCCGCCAAGGGCGCGCGCCCCGCTCCGACACTCATCTGCACAAACGACTAGCGAGCTTTTTTTTTCTTCTTCTTCCTACTGGCGCTCTGCGTGAGACCAGGAGGGCAGGTTCTGTTTCGTGGAGAACTGGAGCCCTCGCTATCAGTAAACGATTAGCCGGACCCCGCTTGTAAGAGGTGCCGCGTAGGGGGAAAAAAAAAGAATCAAGACACCTGAGATGTTGGGCCTGCGGTGCTCACTTCCTTCTGCTAATAAAGACCACACATTCCTAGTGGCTAGGGAAGCAGGGGTCGAGTGAGGCTGGGGGGATGGCGGTGGTTGTTGTCAGGGGGTAAAGGAAGGAGAAAAGTCCGTAACAAATACACGCTAAACCACTTCAGTGAGCCATTTTTATTATGCCGGAAAGTCAGTCTGACAGCGACGCCTTTCAAAGTAGCACTTTGTCCTCGAATATTAGCCGTTTCCTTCCGCGGTTCGTGTCGTCCGGTTAGCCTTCGGTTGGAGTTAGTTAGCACCTGTCCTCACACCTCTGCTGTTCCTCTCCAGGTGGCACAAACACCGTGTAATTATCCCACGGTGTTCCTGCGTGGCTTCGCGGAGGCGAAAGCGGAGCGCGTGCCTCAGAACAGGTGTCAGTTAATTGCTAACAGTTTTGCACTTGCGCGTGTTCAACGAGAGCACGGCCGAAAGGTTCACCGTCGGCGAAGATGGTGTGCGACAAGGAGAAAGAGGAAAAAAAAGGATTTGAAGTAAAATAAATATTTTAACTTTTAAATTAGCTTCAGAACTTTTAACCCAACCTAGAGCTCAAACTGAGAAAAGCAGAGACTCTTGCTAAGTTTTTGTATGTTCAGACAAAAGATTTAGAGCCAGTTTTAATGGAAACTTCTTTTAAATAATAGAATGCAATTTATTTTGTTGCACAGTTAGAAATTTCTGTGCAGCTGGTAAAAATGTGCATTGCTTTGTAGGTTCGCCATCTTAAATTAAACACAGTCGGATGTAAAAGCCCAGCAATAATTCCTCCTAAATCTCAGCACTTTAACTAATCTCCCTTTGAGACTTTGGCCAGTTTTCCCTCAGTAAATGCACTCCTCCCCCTTGCTAAGGCTTTGTGGACTGACTTGTTTTAATCAAAACTGCTTTTTCTGAAAATTTATTTGAAACTGGTTTTTTTTGTTTCATTTTTTATTTAATTTTTTTTTTGGCAGAGCTGTATGTAAGAATACAAATGCTCAACCACTTTGTTCAAAATGCCTTATAACTAAGAAGGTCAAGTTATTTAATCAACTTTTCACTCTGGATATCACATTCCCTAAACAAGCACGAGACGTTCCAGAAGAGGAAAAACATCTCAGTTTGTTTTAAACAGGAGTGAGAAAAAGCTAAATTACATTTATTTATCCATCTGATAACAACATAGGGGGGGGGGGGAGAGTTAAAAATCTAACCTTTTATTCAATAGATTCAAGATTCTATTTAAAGGTTGTTTTTAAACTTAAAAAGCTGGGAAAATCCAATAAAAAATAACCTCATAAATCTTTTAATAAGCTATTTTTATCTATGCCATTTCCCTGGGGCATAAATATATGACAGAGTTTTAATTCTCCAAGCTTTTTGTCAAAATGGACAAGAGAGGAAGATGAAGATGTAAGCCTGATGTTTTTTGATGTCCATAAGTCAGGAAATGAATCATCGCTGCAAATTTGTACAGTCACAGCAATAACTGAAAAGGTTAAACAGGAATCTTTAAAAACAGAGACTGAATGAGGATACAGGCTCATTCAGAGAATAAGTTTGAGGTTTTCTTATTGATGCCATTTTGGAAAATAAACTCTATTTACATTTTTTTCAAAACAAATGGAACAATAAAATTGGTTTCAAAGTTAAACCTAAAAAATTTTGATTATCATAAGATGACATATTTTGCAATACATGGACAAATAAATACATAAAACTGAAAAAATAAGCTAAATAAAATTGAAAGAAAGCAAAATGAGTATCAGCTTTTTGCCATTCAAAAGACGCGAAGAAGCAAAAATGCCGTAATCTTTTAGTTTACCGTATATCAGAAGGGGCTGAGTGATCATCCTTGAGGAACACCTTTGGAGAAAAAAAAATAGCAAAGCAAACAACAAAAAACTAGCATTGAACAACTGCATCTCTAGAAGACTATTGAATTTTTAATAACAAAGAGAATGCTTCCTACTAGTTTTCTAAAATGTTCAACTCAGAAAAGTGGTGAGTTTCAGTCTCCAGCATTTAAAAAAAAAAGCTAATCAGTTGTTTGTCACAATTTCAGTACAATCAACAATATGCTTTGTGTTCTGCTTCATAGCATTATAGTCTTTGCAGTTCATTATGTTGTTGAACACCTATTGCTCTACACCTCAAAATAACTGCCACTTCCTACTACCGTTAATGCAAAGCAAGGCTTTAACATCTGTCTTTTCCTTTTAATAGCATTTTCGCTATTTTTTTCTCTCAGGTTAAGCAAGGCTAAGGGTAAACATTAGCCCTTACCCTTAAAATAAGCATTTTAGCTATTTCTGTCTTGTGAAGCAAGGCCGTGCACTAACTTGCCTGGCCTTGCAAGTTAGTGCATTTTAGCTATTTTTTTTCCATCAGGTTAAGCAAGGTCATGCCCCAAAATAAGCATTTCCTAGAATGAGTATTTCAGCTATTTCTTTCTCTCAAATTAGTGCACCGCCTTGCGAAGCAAGTGCACTAACTTTACCTCTTTTTAAAATAAGAATTTTAGCTATTTTTTGTCGTCTCAGGTTAAGGCAGTGCATCCACTAGTGCGCTATGTCTATGTTAGTCAATATTCTTCTGATATTTTAGCTAGGCTTAGCATTGATGCTAAAAATTAGCATCAGAACCCTGGGTTCCAAACGACAGGTACACTTTGTCAGTCCCCATTTAAATTTCTTCAGAAGTTTTTTAGTTTTATCTTCTATCTACTGTTATAATCTTATTAACTCAGTAACGCTTCCTCCAACTGAGTCGGGATTAGGGTATTAGCTTAATTACCATTAAATGCATCTTTTTGTATCAATACTCTGACCAAATGAAACTATTATTCCTTTTGTGCTTGGGGTGACAAACTTTGTTTAATCCAATTGTAGATTTCATATTGCTGACCTAAGTCTCTGAAAGCAGTAGCTCAACAAAAGGGGGTGGGAAAAAAGAAAAGTCTCCCTGAGGAAAACACTCTGGTCTCTAAGTGAGCAGTAAATCTGGCACTTAGGAGTGGTAGTGCGTGTTGGTGTGTGAATTTGAGCGTGTAAATGTACTGAGCGTCGCCTAGTCCATAGCCTCCAGAGCTGTCAAATGTTGCCTTGCTCCACAACATCCGTAACCCGTGACCCTTGTAACTCCTGTTATGTTCTCGGCTCTCCAGGCCCCTCAGATTTCCCTCCATTGGTCCCAGATGACAGATACCCCTGTTGTCCTAGTTCCTCCAAACTGCCCCGGTAGCCTTTGACCTCGCCCGGCACCTCTGCCTCTGCGATCGCTGCCCTCGCATTCCAGCCGAAGGAGCTGAAACCTGAGCCCACGGTGAGCTCATCACCCGGGCCGCGGAACCCAGAGTTAAGCGATACCAAAAAAAAAAAAAAAAACTAGAGAAAAACCTGAGAGAGAAGAAGGGGGTGAGGCAGGCGTCGGGAGTGGGACAGGTCTGGAACTGGTTCTGTGCGCCTGCCTTCCTGCCTGCCGTGTCCTCCTCCAAGGAGGTCGAGTTACACCGGGGAGAGCAAGGAGTAAAGAGGAAGAAGCGTCTTTGAATTTTCCCTGCCTTTTTTTTGTTTTTGTTTCTTGTCCGTCTTGTTTCTTTTCCTTCGTGGCCTGACCGACCCAGCGGCTTCCTCTGAACTTACGGCGGCAGGAACCCACCGCACTCCGTCTGGGCTTTCAAGTTAGCGAGACTGGCCGCTCTCTTCCTCGTGCCTGGAATGTGAGCGTAAACGCCGTGGGGTCACGCTCTCCGTTCTCTCAGCGCCTCTGTTCTCCCTCTGACCCTGCCATGACCACCAAGTGACCGAAGATGGTGAGTGGCCCTCTTGAAATTTTCAACATGTGTGTGTGGAAGTGTTTGTGTGTGGATGGCTTTAGGGGCTGTGCAGCTTTTTTTTTTCTTTTTGGTAAAATACAACTGAAAAAAGAAATAAGAGTCTGTTCCAGAAACTTAATTCAGAAATCATTGTGAATCTTGTCTCATATTGTGATGAGTGCCATTAAGATAAGTAATCACTGAAAACATAATTACACCAATCAGTGTCTCACTCACACTGAGTTTGGAGGATGACTTCATGTACGTCGGTGGGGCGGTAGAAAGAGGCTTTTTAGCCAAGAGCATCTTCAGCTGAAAGATGAACTTTTAAAACTTTTAAGAGTGCCATTAGACAAAACCTTTGGTGCATGCATTATTCATAAGCGCCGTGTTCCCTTCTAGCTCGATGCCTGTTGTTCCTCCGTGACCTCGTGCTTATCTCGTCAACCTTCGGGGTGACGTGAAACATCCGAGGAAGAGTTTTAAAGAGGTTTGATGATTTTAATGAGCGAACTACAGGTGACAGTAAATAAAAGGTTGGCTACGCATTCTTTTTTTCTTTTTCTCTCGCTCTTTCTTTCTTTTTTTTGAACCGAGCGTGATAAAAGAGCACTTGCATGCTTTCTCAGGGGGTCGTTTTAAAAATTCAAATCAGTTTAAAGGCCAGTCTGGAGTCTGCCATCGTCTTTTTTTTTTTTTTTTTCTTTCCGCTGAAAGCCATTAAAAATAACTTTGGAGCCTTTTAAGTTTTACCTTTTTATTAGTCTGAGGGTGAAACACAAACATTTATCTCTAATCTCTGCCTTGTTGCAGAGGTGTCATTATTTAGAAAAAAAAAAGGTGTGAAGTCTTCCTCTGCCTCATGCAAGTAAACACACCAAGAAAATAATGACATTCGCTATGATCAAAAGCTTTGTCGGCAGAAAAAAGAGCTGCCCCCGAATGCACTCAATTTACAAAGCTGCTTTATTTACGGCTTTCACTTAATACACCTCCGGCGCGCTGAACACCAGACCCCGACTGCCAATGCATGTGATTAATGACGGGAACGTTACATCTTATAGAGAATAACAATGCATACCTCCCCGGTGTCAACATACTTTACTGAAGTTTATTTTACTGAAGATCCACACTTGCTGTACAGAAAACCCTACTTTTTTTTTTTAAAGAAGAAATTCTATTTACAGAATGATTCAATGGCAGCTTTTACCGTATCCACTGAATGGCAGAATGAGTCAAGGGGTCAGATCTATAATGTGCTAAAGAGGAAATAAAGCGCTTCATAACACTGATTCCCCTGGAGATCAGATGAGCTCACCTTCAATGAGTCACTCATTTTGTTCTGTTTTTTGTTTTTTTTAAAGAAATCAATGCGGGGGTTTTTTCAGGTCCTGAAATTTATATTTTCTTCCATCTAACATATCAAGTCATGTCAACATATGTCAAGTTTTCCGTTCGGCATTTCTTAAACTCCAGCCGTTGTGTCCCGTATTTCAGCTATTAAAAGTAATAGCTGAAATATTACTTTTAATATTTTTTTAACAGCGCTAATGTCAAACCACTTCTGAAATCACTTCACTATACGTAAATATAAAAACAATAATTCATTCACATATCAGGCATTAGATTTAAGTAATCTTTAAAGATTTCACACTAAAGTAAAAATAACACAGATTGTACTCTGCGGCTATAATCCATGACAAACTGTGTGGAAAGAATTAAAGATTAGGGTGATGGCCAAGAGGGTTTCCAACCTCAAAAAGTTGAGGTACATTTTTAAAATACCAATCGGCAATCACAAGTAGGATTTGATGTCTGTAATACCGGTCAAGTATGTTCGTTGATTATTGGAAAGGATATGCATCATTTTTGTCATATCATGTTAAATAACAAATAAAAACCAATCTATGTATTTAAGTTAAACTTCTTTTACTTTGGTTTAATATATTTAAAAATTTCTCATTTTGGAAGCAAATTTTGAAATTAAGGCTTAGCTGTAGCTTTTTATTTTATTATACAAAACAGTAATGATGTGCCCTTTTCAACAAGTCTAACTACTTTTACCTTCTTTTGTAGCATAAAAGCTACTTAGGATTACTTGCTGAATTTGTATGCTAGCTTTAGCTTCACTAGGCTAGCTTGCGCTAATTTCAAATGGCTTACTCCATCTAAATAGAAAAGTATCTTTGAAACACTGGCTTTTAAAAACTCAGGAAATACTTTTTTTAAAAAAAAAGTCATTTACAATGATTAACATGTATCAGCCTGCCTTACTTTAGCTAGTTATTTTTAGCTAATTTTAGCTAATTAAATATTTTCTGCCTAGTCACATTATTTTGCTTATTCTATTAATCTTGGTCACTTGTTTTTGTTGGCACCGTGTTCCATCTAATTTACTTACCATTTTTGTACTGAATTGTTTTTGTAAAATTTTTGCTAAATTAAACTAGCGTACAGTACAATTTACATTCTTTTTAAAAAAATTATTATTATTCTACTACAACCTGCCTGCATTATTAGCTTTAAAACTAAAATAAATGTCACACAGTACTTCTCTTTTGTGGAGTAAGTTTTCCTGAAGCGACATCTTTCCTAATCTGTGAATTCCATGCATTGTCATTCATCTGTCAACTGGAAGACAAAGCATGTTACTAATGTGTCAGGGAAGGTGACAGCTCAACAGGCACCTTTTTGAGGCATTTGGGTTTAAGAGCCAAAAGTGAGCTCTGTCACTTGTAATTGCTTTAGGGGACAGGCAGGTAGTCTGAAACAGTTTTATATATTGCAGCAGGATTGAACACATTCGACAGCTGGAATGTGTTTTTGTAAGAAGCAGGAGGGGAGGGAGGAAAAAGGGAAAGAAAAAACGGTTTATGCCTCTGTTTCAATACTGTCCATTCTTACAGTTTTAGACTAAGAAGTAAAATTATCCGACATTATTTTGACATGGCGATGACCTACTTAGTCTGGAAAGTTTTGTTAAAAAAAAAAGGGGAAATGTTCGAAATAAAAAGCACACTTGGATGACATTTCTTGACTTTTTTTTTTCCTTTTAACAATCCTCTTGAATTTCTCTCTCATGTGGAAACATTTGCTTGCTCAAGCCCAATCCTGTTGTACAGTGAAGTCAAGTAAAGGCAGCAGCCTACTATGGGCATGAATCAGGCGTTGTCTGAAGCTGGACATAGCCTGAGGGTAATCCTGCAGTGGAGCGGGGAAAGAAGGAGAGAGAGACGAAGAGAGGGGGTGAAGACGAGAAGTAATGAGAGAGATCTTAGAGTAGGGAAAGAGAAAATGGACAAAGAAGACTATAGCATGTTTCACCGGCCAATAGGGAGATCCAACACAAGGAGAAGCTTGTTCTTGCGCCGCTTCACTGTTCTTTGGGCATGTAGCAGAGGGGTACAAAAATGGAGTCGTTGGATAATGTGATTAAAGGCAAATCAGAGAATGAAGGTTAATTGGAGTTAAGTGTCTGTAAAAAAAAAAAAAAAAAAGATCCCTCTACATACATCTGCAAGTTATCCTCCGTCCTGCCAACTGGGCTCGAATTCCCTCTGCCTCCTGGAAAATAAACAGAAACTAAATAGTTCAGAAAGAATGTTGCAAATGTATATTTTTTGAAGATAATACCTGGGTACTTATGACATGGTCATTAGATTAAAGTCCATTGCCGAGACATTAAAATAACACAAAAACCAAGACCAAAAACCCCCCCAAAAAACAGGCCTTAACGGTTAATTCACATCAGCGTCTGGAGGTCGAAACACAGCGTCGACGTCAACTGTAACAACTTAAACCAACAGACGTTTTCATCAAATGCTCATAATCTCTTGCTTAGTGAACACAGCATCCTGTTTATTTACGATCTGCCATTCAGAGTTACAGACAGCAGAAGAAGAAGAGGAATTAAAACACTTGAGAATTTAGCCTTGGTCTCTAAAAGATGACCACAGCTAAACAAGTGGGGAAAAAAACACCACTTCCGACATACCTAAGTTTGCAGCCGAGTCGTCCACAATGACCTTCATTGTGCAGCATTATGGATGTAAGCATCAGTGGTGAAATGCAATCTTTTTCTTAAATGAACCCCTGCCAACCTAAATGAGAAAATAAGCCTGACTGCAATAGCAACAATGCTGCAGAAAATGTTGAATCTAAACTCTTTCGGCATAAAGACATTTTTTGAACATTAAACACATAAGCAGAGAGATTTGAGCTCGACCTCCAGGCCTTCCTAAATGAAAAGAAGGAACTGCTTCAATTAAAAAAAACATGAATACATTTCTGACTTTACTTGAATTAAAAAAAACATGGTTTGTTTGAATTTTTTTTTTTTTTCATTTTACTTGTCCAACACTGATATTTAAATGAAGAAACATTATTTGCAGAAGTTTCACTTGCTTGGTTTTATGCAGCAAAGTAGCAGCTAACAAATGAAGATCTGAGGGCGTAAATTCACTCAGATAATGAAATGTAATTTAAGCTCTTCAGTTTTATGTGACAGCTAACCTGGCTGTGCCTGCTTGATACTCAAGGTCTAATCATGCTCTTTGCACCATGATTGAATAAACAAAATAATTTTTCTTTAGCTAAAAGGCCTCTCACAAAAACTACAGAAAGGCCCTTGTCACATTTTCATGTACGTATTTCTTTTTAAAGAAACACAACTTCAAATAATGTTGCAGCTTTAGCTTTCTATACATCTGATATTGTAGCATATGTTATTTTATAAATAATTAAAACAGATTTTTCTGTACTGATATACTAATAAATTGTCTCACCTCATTATGCTGAAATTAGCGATGTAGCTCCAGCGGCGTGGCAGCGGGACCAATTTTCTAATACGTTTGTAGTGTATGGAGTGTTTGATCCTTAACGTTCGTCCTCAGATGGTCATACAGTCTGTAACAGGGGACCTGGAGGAATGTTAACGATATAGAATGTACATATGTTATAAAGGTCTCACGAAATGTGGGCGTCTCAGACCTACAGAAAATGCTTATTTACATAATATGAATTAGAAAAACAGTGTCACTGCACTGTAAACATTGCGTCTGGTAATCTGGATTAAGTACTCTTTATTCCCAGTTGAGGTGGACCAGCCTGGTTCTGGAACAGTTTCTAGGGCGGCAGGCTCGTTTCTGGGTTATACCATATTTTTTTATTATTCTTATTTTTCCGTTTACGAATCTTCCAGGGCCAAAGAACAAAATCTCCTGTTTAAAAAATAATTTTTGACTTTGAACATGTTCCAAGCTAACCTAATTAAGGTTATTTTGATCAGGTTACAAACAGCCTTACTTGTTCTTAGGTGTAGTCCTCATGCAGATGGATATCTTGGAAAATGTATGCATTTTTATGCATTTTGGCCTCACTAAGAACAATTATTTACAAAAACTCTGACCAAAGTGGAGATTTAAGAAAACTCTGTATTTGTCTTTGTGTGTGTACATGAGAAGACATGTACACTGGCACATTGGCACAACAAATAATGTGTCAATGTATCTCGATACTTGCTTTGACATGATTCCTAATTGGCATCGTTTTGTGTTTTAATAACTTTATATTCTAATACTCTATTTAAAAATAGTTCAACCTTTATATTGTCCAAACAAATTAAACTTCTGGTACCATGTTTAATTCCTGGCAGGAAGTCTTGGCTGTTTTGACAACCTCTGTTTGGCTGACATAGGTTTTAGCTACTCTGCCTCCTATTCGTTTGACATATTTACAACAACGCTTTCATGGTATATTTGTGGAAGTTTGTGTTGATGAAAACCTTTCTGAAAACAGTCCCATGTGTAAAGTATTATTTTTGTAAATTATGTAAGATATTCACGCCTGTACAAGGAATTAGTTTTTACAGTGAAATCCACCATTTTGTAAAGTCTTGCAGATTGCAAGTACAACCCTTCATTAGCTACATTTAAATATTCGTTTTGGAAAATGGTAACATGACGAGGAAATATGTTCAGACTACATTCAGGACTGATTTGAAAAAGTTGAGGTCTTTTGATTTATCCCAAGAGAAATCTGGTGAATTTTACTGATTCTGACTTGACGAAACAATGGGCTGATACTTATTTTGGTCTAAGACCAATTCAGTGGACCAATGCTAATGGTGAAAGAATGTCGTCCAACCACTGGAGTCCTGTCGATCACTAGCGTGGGAAATACATGTACAAATAGTTTAAGCTTTAGATCGTTTTCACTCATTTGTTCAAAGAATACAAATGCTCTCTCACTGTACTAAAGTATCCAACATGCTGTCGTCCAACGTACCATTAATCTAAATCCCACAAGTAAGCCTTTTAAGACAAGGGTTTATAGAATATGAGGTTAACATTTATTGTTAATATGATATGAAAGGTAATAATACCATCGTGCCATTTTTTTCTTTTTGCGCACAGCGCTGGCAATGACTGAGTAGGCTGACACACATGTTTTACAGCCTGTAAGCAGAACCATTACTGTTTGCTTTGGAGCCATCATAAATTGGCCAAAAATGCATCGGTGACTCCAAGCCAGAAGGCCTGCCAACAGGCATACAGCACTTAACATGGAACCTCACTCTGTGATTTTCTGCTCCAGCCACACCGAACCTCAAACGCAGCTCTGACACGTTCTCGACCCCTACTGCCCTCAACTTTCCTCTCTATCTTCCGTTTTTATGTTCGCACTTGATAAAAACTCAACCTTGCCTTCAGGAGCTTGTCTTCAACAGTCGGAATCTTTTGGAGCGAGAAACCTGTTGTTGTCGTTTTTGCGAGTGGCGTTTCAGGTGGTTTATGTAGAAGCAGAGAATTCATAGTGACGAATGAAATGTTTTTTTTTTTCTACCTCACCCCAAAAATGCAGCAGCTGATAGGATGAAAAATGGAGATGAGTCCCACTTCACAACGCAGATATGGTGGCGATGCGGGCAGGCATCTGCAGCACACAGATGTTTCTGTGTTTACGCTCCAAACAAACTGTTAAATGACACAATTTAGCCGTTTTGTTTTTCTCCTACCTTCTGTGACATTTGAGGAATTTTCTCCTTGTTACAATTTCATTTGCAAAAATATGTTTTTACTTGGTTCCTGTTCACATCAGTGTAAACTGTGAACCCTTAAATGAAGCTTTTATCTTAAAGAAGATGCACACCTGGAAACTTTCATATAAACGTTTTAATTCAATCAGACAAGACAGGAATTTTTGGGGAGATTTTATATTAAATTGACCCCCAAAAGAAGGACAGGTGCTGATATTTTTTTTCTTTATGGCCAACAATGGCTAGTAATGTCATGAATCAATTGTTGTATAACCAGAAGTGCAATCCTGAAATCAGAGGCACATAGACAAAGCTAATAGGTTTCAAAGAAAATGCAGAACATTTGAGCCTCTAGAGCTGCAACACTGGCTAGGACATTCCCCAAATGAATGGTTTGCTGCCATATAATTGCACCAAAAAGGGGTTTTAAATTTGAAGACCATTTATCATCCTACAGTACTTCCTGTTTACAGTTATCTGCTTTACGGTTTTGGTTGCATAAAATCTAAATAAAATGCATTGAAGTTTGATGCTGTAACATTACTCGCATCAGGAAGTTAAAGGTGTATGATGATACTTTAGAAATGCTCTGTGTTGGTTCCTATTTTAAAGTAAATGAATCCTTTTTCTTTCCTCGAGGCTAAAGATGGTTTGGATCAAATTTCAATGCACCTAATAGTTTTACGCTGTTCAAGTCGCCACTTGATGAGATCTTAGGCAGCTCATGAAAAAGTACCCTTGTTTTCATCCCCCTTTCTAGACTGCCCTGTTAGTCTTTCCATTTCCAGCGTGACATCACCGCCTGGTTTCTTATTGCGATACCAAGAGTTGTGACTCAAGGATGCAGGTGGTAACAATAGCCTGGATGACACAAGATGGTATCGCTCCCAACCCAAACAGCATTCTGACACCATATATGTAACTTCTTGCCTCTCCTGGCAAGGATTACCATAATTCTTTTCTTTCTAAGCTTTTTCACATGTACAATAAGAGATAGTATTTGTATTTGTTTTCGTATCAACTGGTTTATCTTGAAGATGCCTATCCAGGGCGAGGTAC
This sequence comes from Brachyrhaphis roseni, assembly GCA_903066815.1. Classification (NCBI taxonomy): domain Eukaryota; kingdom Metazoa; phylum Chordata; class Actinopteri; order Cyprinodontiformes; family Poeciliidae; genus Brachyrhaphis; species Brachyrhaphis roseni. The sequence continues at coordinate 19,198 of CAEFZY010029239.1, read as the reverse complement.
CGCTCTCTGTCAGGAAAATACCTTCATATCTCTGTGGATATGTGTCTTGTTTGTATACACACGTAAGTGTGACCTCACTACCTGTGTACATTCTTTGCCTATTTGTTTATTTTATGCAAGATCATATAGCTTGCTGAAATTTTTCTTTAAAGTTGATCTTAATTCAAGACAAACTTAAGTTTCAAGATATTTGCACTAGAAACTAGACCAAAACACTTGGTAATAATTAGTTTTTGTAGTGATTATGTCACACAAATCACAAAATCCTTCAGCAAAAGCGAGCTGTTTCTCTTGTAGTAAGATAGCTTAATTGGTTTCAATTATTCAAATCTAAAATGTCTTGAAATGGAGAGAAAGAATCTCTCCCAAGTGACAGACAGGTCTCACTTTGCTGAAAAAAGTGAGAACTCAACTGAACACAGCCTCTGGCGACCGTCCAGCTCAGCCACATTCCACTTTCACATGACCTTCTCAACAGACCTGGCCCAGAGCGAGGCGAGAGCCGCCCAGTCCGTCCCTGACCACACTTCAGCTCGAGTGGCCTACATAATTCCAGGCCTCCTTGTCTCCTTTTCTCCTCTTCAGCATTTACTAAGTTGACTCAATTCCAGGCGGCTCAATTGGCTTGTAAATTTCAATCTGCGTATTTACAGTTTTGTTTTACAAGGACAGACAGACATCCTCTCAAATTGTGGGGCCTTTTAAAACTCTGCATCGTCTCGGATATTTTACAGCCTGTCCTCAGCAGGTGAGAATAAATGTTAAGCCTTGAAGGATTTGCTTTTTAAAATGTAAAAATAAATAAATAAATTAGGTTACCACTCAATCGAAAGTGTCTTGGTATATCTGAAAAATAAATTCACATGTGTGAGGCATGAAGAATTGAAGCAAGTTTTGTGAAACATCAAGTGTTGGACTGCATCAGGATGGGCTATGCTACTTTTGCTGTGACGTTAGCATGCATTAAGTTTTTTTCTATAATTACTTCTGGCCTGACTGTTGGAATGAAGATTCAACACGCTATAGTCAGTGTCCCTGAGAGATTGAATAGTTATTATCTGATTAACTGGCGTAATAAAGTGATCAAGTATCACTGGCATACATTCTGTGGTAGGGATACAGGATATGTGTAATCTCTAATTTGTAAGAAAATGTTTTGTGACTCTCAAAAAAATCTGAAGCAGTCTGGGTAAGCTGGTGATCAGAATGTCTAGTTTAATACTGATTTATCAGATGTGTCTGAAAACAATGCTAGATTGATCTATATCCTAAACCACTTTATCTTCTTCTTCCACTGAAAAGACAGATATGGACCAAACACAGTTGGAGAAAATGTATGCAATTATCTGACAAAAACTTAAGTACTGAATAATGTCTGACACAAATTTATTTATTAACAATTTTAATCCTTAAATTAATAGATTCTGGACCATGAGAATCTATTGAAAACTTTTGACGTAGCCTAGCTCGTTTCATTAAAGACAAAGTGCTTCTGAAGCCAAACTAATTTTATGTGGAATTCTTCATGCAAAAAATCTGACTGAAGGCTTATAAAAAAATACCAGGGAATAAATTATGTGCTCTGTTCTGAACATAAATGTCGAACATTGTAAAAATTCCTTTCCGTATGATGAAATCCGGGGTTTTGCCACCCCCTGCAGAGCGTCGACGGCACCAGCTGTCCTTTACACACTTAAAAAGTTTCGGGTTGGATTTTTATTGATTTCATGGAAAACAAATGCGGTGGGTCGAGTTTATAGAGCAGGAAATGGAATTGGCTTTTGCAAATGATGTTGTGGGTGTTTGTATTTACAAAGTCAGGGAGACAAAGCCACGGCGCACTTTAATACGCCCAATAACGCCAGAGAGAGACGGCACATCTGTTTGAGAATCCAACATAAAAGCAGGTAGCATCACAGGGCTATGCATATATTTCCCTTGTTCTTCCCATCTATCAAGGAACAGGCATAAGATAAAGAGCTATCGAAAATACAGTGATAGTCAGGACTGGAAAGAAATGATGCACAGAAACAAAACCAAGGAGATGGATGAGCAAGTTACAACAACAGCATACCTAGCTAATCAGTCGCCTTCTCAAGGTTCTGTCCTTGTTTTGGTCTTGTGTGGGTGGGGATAATTCTGTTCCATGGGGGCATCTGGAGGAGATTAGGGTCCAATCTGACACTGCAACCCAGCTGAAACATAACTCGGGGATGAATGGAGGGCTTTTAGAGCGGTGTCTCTCTTCCCACACGCTGTTCTGCTATTCTTTATTTATCTGTCACCCAATAAAACACTCCGCGTTATCTGATAGCCAGAGACTTAGCGAGAAAACAAGGTTCTGCCAATCCTATTGTCCGCCTGCTTTTAGACGAGCCTTTGTTGACGCTCTCGACACATGCTGTTTATTTTTTATCTTGCATGAGAAAAAAAACATCATTGCCTTCGAATAAAACAACCTCATCTGCAACCTCGTTGCAGACGAGGTTGAGAATTTGAAATCAGCTGTCTGCACAGACTACAGCATCATTGTGAGAGAATTTGCGAGCTCAGCAAACGTCTCCTTTTTTTTCTCTCGTGGAGGGAATCGGAGCGGAGCAAGACGGAGAGCGAAGCAGAGAGCCGTGAGGGAACGTAACAGAATAACGCCAGTTTAAACCCGGCCAGGGACCAAATTACCCGCTAAAGGACGTCCACGTTGCACTGGCCTTGTTTAGCTGTGTTTTTCGTTGGGTGCGGGTTGGGCTCTTATTGGATTCCAACTGCGTTTCCACTCGCGAGCCAGACAACAGCGTTTATCCAGTTATGCTGGATCTGATTGACTTCTCTCTTCGGGGCCAAAGATGGAGTCGTGTGTGTGTGCGTGTGTGTCACCAATGCCACCTGCAGTCAGAGCAAACATAGCCGCCCACCAGCTGAGCAGTAAGGCAGAGAGAGGAGCTATATATTTATGTAGTGGTGGGACTTAGTTCAGATTTTTCATTGAGCTGATTGGAGTGTCTGTAATTACACTACTTCAGCGTTCAGGTGTTTCAGGAACTTCTGATCATTCAAGTAACTTTGTTGAAAAACGACTTATGGAGAAATATGGGCCGTGGACATTGACATTAACGTTGGGGACGTCTCTTCTGCTGCAACATGTTTAGCATTGAGATGCTTTTTTTAGGCTTGAATAGCTTCGCTGATTGGCTAACTCCTTTTTGAATAATATTCACACAATTGTCTTTTCCGGCGTCGCATCAGATCAGTTTTTGAAGCAGAAACTGAAACTAACTAAAGGTTCCAGATGGAACCTTTGTATGTAAAATAATTAAATAAAACGAGTGATAAACTGTTTTAAAACTTTAAACCCTTTCAAATCTATCTAATTAATTAAAACTATATATACAGCACGTTATAAAATGATTTGGCCACCCATTTCTGTAATCTCAGTGTATTTTACTGGGATTCTATATAAGACAAAACTATGTAATCTACAATTGTCACATGGAGTGAAAATAAAATGTACATTTCTTTTACTTAAATAAAAGTCTGAAAAGTCAGGCGTTACTTTTTGAGGAATATGCACTTTTGCACCTTTAGATGCCAATTGTTTATTGCAAATTAGTTTAAGCTCAATCAGATTGGATGGAGAGTAGGTGTGAACTGTAATAATAAAAATGCCATCGTAGCTTTGGTTGTATTTTTAAGTTTATTTCCCTGCTGGAAGGCGGACATCAGAATGACTTCTTGCAGAGTTTATCTGCATTTCCCTCCGTTCATGTGGACTTAGTGATTTTACAAGTCCTGGATTTAGCTGTCCTAGTTGAGATGTTTCCTATATTTCTAAATAGGCTAAAAGCATTTTATTTTATTTATTGGTACAATGCTAAGAGGGTTGAAAATCTTGCTATTGTCTTTCACTTTAGACTTATGTCCTATTTTGTGCTGTTAATTCATAAAATTACCATCAAATTTTGTAGTTTTAACGTGACAAGCTGTGAAATAGTTCTAGCGATAAGAGAACCTTCGCAAGGCAATGCATAGGTTTTGTGTTTACTTCTGTGTGTGTGTCTATTTCCGAGTGTGTGTGTTCCTACATATTTCAATCATCATAAGAACCTCCTGTGGCTGTTTAACGCAGCAATCGCATTTCCATATCTGTTTGGTTGTCTGCACAATTACCCGACTAGATGCTGCTGCTGTCAATCGAATTCTCATTTTTCACAAAGGAAAAAATAAATAAATAAGGAAATGAAGGTTATCGCTTGACACGTGTATGTAGATGCAGTTCCGCTGCCAAGAGCGCTCAACCCGACTAACGTTTTCATGACCCAGAGAAAGCCTTGGCATCGCAAAAGAGGGTGAGGGGGGACTCAGGGAATTGTTTCAGATCATCTCCCTGTAGTCAAAGCGAGGGGCCGCCTGGGTGCTTCTCCCCCTTTGAGAGCGTGCCACTGTCACCGAGCCGGGTTTCAATTTCATCTCCCTCAGCACATCGGTGACACAATTGCTTCCCGCTGCAATTTATTACCCTCAAATTGAAGGATTCCAAGGTGTGAGTCACCGTGTGCGGGCTTCTGGATGTGCTGGTTGGGTTTACGTGCGTGCCTTTCCTCCATCTCTTCGCACAGCCGGGGCTCTGACCGGAGTTTGTGAGAGCTGTAGTTATTGTAACCAGTCTTCTGGAAAGAGAAACAGAAAGCGGCGGGTGGCAGGGTGGGGGAAGAAGAAGAAATTGACGCTCTTCCAAGGCAAAGAGGGAAGAGGATGGCCCATTAGGTGACCCCCCCCCAATCGAGCTCCCTAGAGGCATATAGATTTACTAGCATTAAAGCATAGGAGTATGCTCTGGAAAGCATCAGAGTGCTGCATCATTTCAGCTGAGACATGGACAATGTGGGACAGAGCACTCTCCACCCGTCGTTACCGTGGATCCCCACATCATCTATTTATAATCAATTTTCCATCCTCAAAACATGCTGCGTCTCAATCTCCCATATGGTGGAGAGGGAAGGGAGGACGGAGGGTACAAAGAAAAGAGAAAGAAACAGGGAGCCTCTGGAGGAGTTACACAACGCTTTTCACATAAACGGGCCCAGATACATTAAAAAAAAAGGGTTTATTGAGTCCGTTATGCTTTGAAAGCAAAGCTCAAATGAGGAGAAAAATACTCAACTCGTACGTACTCGTAAGTCTGGAGCGGTCCTCCTCTTTAAATTAGCCCCTAAACCGTGGAAACCCACGTCGTTATCAGCAGCAAAATGGCCTCATTTGCACCGCCGCAAAATATCACCAGTCAGCTAGCGAGGGAGCTTCGTTCTCCGTCCTCTTCCTCTGCCGCCTTTATTATCCAGGGATGCTCTTACACTCTGATTACTCCGGGCATGGCTTTAAACATTTTTTTTTTTGTTTGTTTTCTTTTCTGTGTGTATTGGAAATGCGCTCATGGGTGGAATTTGTTTTGCTTTGGGTAAATGTCAGAGGAGCCGCACTGTCAGGGGATGAGTACGGTGAAGACGTTGCACATCTTGGTGTGCCCAGATGACAAACTGAAACGTAGCTGTGTGGGGGTTAGGTGTGAGTGTGTGTGTCCTTTTCCAAAGCAGATGATGAGTTGCTTCATTCTTGATGGAGGTGATGAACCCACGTTGTGATGACATTCTGTCTGTGTGTCTCTGCACGCCCGCCGTGTTATTTTGTCTCAGACATTGATACGGTGAAGGAAGTGAAGTTCAGCGTGGGCCTGTGATGATGACGGAGAAATATGACCAAGCGCAGAAACAATGGGGGTCAAGAGCTTGGCTTTACTCTAATAACACTTATTCAGAGCCATATGGAGGAGGATCGGGGCTTTTTGATGCCACTTAGCACCTAGCCGCTGCCACCGCAGCATATTAGCCAGGAAGTACCTACAATAAACCAGAATAATTTCCTATATGCACATCCCTCGTCTACATACAGTTTTTGTGTGAAAACATTTTTCTCAGATTTGAAAAACTTGTATGTCAACATGAACTAGCTAGACTCACCATATTAGACAAAGTGATGTTGCTCAACCACACACCCACTCACTCTTTGCATGCTAGGCAAAAAAAAAGAAACATTCATATGAAGCTCATTCTTTGAAACATCAAGTCAAATTTATGAAAAATGTGTCACTTAGGCTATGTTCACTCAACAGGCAAATACAGCCCATATCAGGCTTTATCATGGCAGTCTGACTGGCCCCATTCCAATATTTTCACCCCTAAAATATTTAGATTTGTGTCAGTTCCGTATTAAATCGTATCTACAGTCTGAATGGAAATGTCGCATTTTAAGTGACTTTTACATGACTTATGTGAGACCTGCGTCATAACTATGAACTAGCAGAAGCTAAATGCGGTAAAACCGGACGTAACGTGGCTGAAAATGAGAATTTTGAAAATTCTGAACTCATGAAACGAGTCTGACACTGAAGCCCGTTACATTACAATCCCACCACTCCTGGTTCTGACAACACATCCAAACAAACCATCTTTATTAGTCGTACCTTCTTTTTACTAGCTTCCTTTGGGTTGTTTGATCTTGTGACAATACTGTCGCCTCCCATCGCTAAATAACGTCAAAATCGATCCATCTATGGGTGGCGTCCGTTATTCTGTAAACAGTGCACAGGTGTGTGACGTCTATGTTCTTCTTTGGAGAAATAAATTGTTCACACAGAAGTTGTGGGGGGGGAGTCAGATTTTGGCAAAACATCGGAACTAAGACCTGCTGTGTGAAACTAGCACTATGTCCCATTTTGAACAGAGCGCGTATATTTGGATGAAGGGTGTCAAAATCTGTATTCTGCAATATCAGGACAGGGTGTGCTGTAATTGTATTGCCATATCTAAGTAGGGGATCAATATTTAAGTTTCTACACACAGTAAGTGAATGTGTGCAATTTGTCTTTTGTTGTAACAAAGCTTCTTGGCATTAGTGGAGAGGGTTTGAAAACTCTTGTACTTTACTTTGCTGCTCAATCAACAGATGTATTTCCTCTACAAATATGGCATAATTTAAAGTGAAATAAACAAGCTTTTCAATAATTTATGGTTGTTCAGTGTTATCTAGTTACAAGTGAAATCATCATAACTACCTACCTTTCTGGTGTTTTCATTATAAAGACTGCCAATAGACATGTAATCGATCCAGATTTAACAAGGAGTGGTATAATCTCTGTTAGTTGCCGTCTGTTGACCAAAAGCTGAGGCCAAGGGGCAGAGGCTAGAAAAACAAAAATCTACTGCAAGAATAGAGCATGTTGCTGTTTCAAAAGAACTGGCACAGGAAAAATTCATTTCTAACATTGACAAACAGCAGAAAATCCTCTGTAATGTTACGCTGCTGTCAAAACAACAGATTCAAATTCCAACCAACATTCTGCACCGGAGCTGCCCACATTCATTTTCCTGCAAGCCGTCTTTCAGCTGGGCTTTCGAAAACAAATTTCAGATGTTTGAAAGCGCTGCACGCAGTTGCTAAAGAGAAGTTTCAACGGGCAGCAGTTTGGGCCGAGCGAGGCACGACGGCGCTCCAGAGCTGCAGCTCCAGTGCGGAGAGAGTTGGCACCACATTCAGCCATTGTTTAAGAGGATGAAGTGTTAGGTTGTGAAGTATTCTCCGCAGTACATCAGTTCTGGCTGCAAAGGGGACATTTAAATTGCTCCTTTCACCACATTTGAAAACAGACACAGTTTCTTTGCTCTTGAGCTCCCGATTTCTAATCCATAATCACATGGATTGATGTGCCACCATAAAGTTTTTACACCAAACGGGGGACGTTTCACGCATGTAACATGTTCCGGCATCGTTAGTCGGTTGTCTTTGAATATGGCAGCATTAGTAAAGCACACACTCAAATTTGTTTCATATGGAGTCAAACATAAATATCTGAAGCTAATAAATGTTTTTCTGACCGCCCTACAAGCCTCTCCTATGGGCTTTGTGGAAAACATTTTTCTCATTTACAAAAGCGCGCACCGTACAATGTGACTACAGGTTCGTGTTGAGGACTACGAGGCTTAAAATCCATCTGACAGTTTTGTACAAGCGGAAGTAAAACCAGCCGGGGAGACATGAGATTGAAAGTGCCGCTCAATTTGGAGCAACAAGCAGATTAAAAAGCTTACACCTTGTTTTCTTTTTCTTTTGGATCGTTGTAGCCACAACGCTGTGCAGTTCTACACAGTGGGATAAACTGAATACGCCCATATTCCATATAAGTGTGTAATTAGATGCAACTAAGCACTGGTGTCAACAAAGTTTGTGTATGTTGTCTGCTTAGTATTTTTTGTATAATTTCAAATATTTCTTAGATTTATTTTTTCACCTGGCAGCTAAGCTAACCTAATACTGATCATTTTTGTTACAGAGTAATATGCCCAAACCTATCTCTATTTAAATATAAAATTGATGCAGTATAGAAACTTTTGAATTGTTCTCAATAAATGGTCTGTTTAAACTGCCGTTTCCTCTTATCAGTCACACAATTTCAGCAGAATCTCCAGGCCGTTTGAATAGAAAAATTGGTTTCTGAATTAAAAATTGTTTCTGAATCGAATCGTGACCTTATAAATTGAATCAGCAGAGACAGAAAGATTTACATTTGCACTATGCACGGATGCTGGAATGTTCTTCCATATTTTCCTCTTAAGGAATGCAAATGTACAAACTTCTCACAAACACTTCAGTGATAGCATTGTGTGAAATCTCTCCATTCTTTTTTATTGGTTCTTTTATTCTTTTCCTCTTCTGATTAGACATTATACAAACATTATACATGCCCCTAAGAAGCTGTAGTAAAAATGAGATATGTCTGAGTACAACATAGGTTGTATGTTTGGCAAAAGTAGCTAAGAGCTAAAAATACTAGGAATGAACATTGAAAGTCCTTAAAGCAGTTCTTATCTAAGTTCATATCAGAGTTATGGATGCACCAATTTGTCGGCCGGTTTCTCTTCATCACATCTGACCAGCGATCACCAGGTCTAAACAAAGTCTAGTTTATTCATAATCAAATAACCACAAACTTCCTTATCTGTGGGTCATAAACTTATCAGGAAGTAGAATATTCTCTGATGCGTATTCAGTTAAAGATTAGACATAAACTTTGGAGCATCAGTAGAAATAAACAAAAAAATACCTCAATTTTCTCTTTCATTCATAAGCATTACTATCCAACAAGGGTTAAAAGTAGGTTTATTGAGAAATGTAATGTTACTTATTGCAAAAGTTACAGAACTTCCTAAGATATATATCGGCTTGCATAATAATATTGATATCACCAATTATGATTAGATTGGAAGTAAAATTACTCAGAAATAATACAGAATAATACATTTTTCATCCATCATTGTAGTATAATATTTAAAGCAGAGGTTAAAACAATTTTCTATTGCTCTTTTATAACTTTGTAAAACTTTTTATATTAAAACGCAGAAGATATTGAAATAGTACAGTCATGTACATTTAATAATTTAAAGTTCAGAAAGCCAAGAGAAAAAAAAAGTATAAATCTGGAAGGTAATACAAAGCTTTAAGGTTCCTTAAAGCCCAAGGACACATTCACAGCTACTCATTTCCAGAGGATTATAAATATTTTTAATACGAGCATATCAATTATACATTACATTATGAATACTTTAAAAACCTCAGCTTGAATGAAAAGAGCTTTTTCACTCTCAAGCTCTCCCCAGGGACAATATAGGTGTTTAAAAAAATTAGCACCTCATTATAGGAAGAGAAGAAAAGACCTTTGAAGCAATTCCTCTGATCAGCATGTCTCCATCTGCTAACGCTCGCCTGCTGCCGAGCTTCCCGGACTCAGAGGCCCCGCGTTGTTCCTGCCTGAGCCGCAGAGTTACGGGGACGGCCTGTTGAGTAGCTGTCATATCAGAAGGTCTTTGGCTGGAAGCCCTGGGCACCACTAGAAGACTATCGGAGTGCAGAGTCATTAGGAATCCCTCATTCTCGCTCCGGCGCGTGAAAATGGCCCCGTGGCCTGCAGCTCGACAAAGCTCAGAGGAAGGATCGCCGGCGTCCGGCTGAAATCGGATCAAGCGTAGATGAGGGAGCCGTGGGAGCAGAGCGGGAATGGCGCGGGAGAAAGTAAAAAGTTGTGTGTTTGTGTGTTCAGTCTGCCCGGCTGTGTAAACTGTTTCAAGTTTAAGGAGATTTTCTCAGAAGCGTTGCAGGCATTTGGGGAAGGACAAGGTAAAACTAGAAAAACGCTCCATGGTTACTTGAACAGAACTCCACTGGAAACAGACTCTCTCAGCTGAAATGACCTTTGTTCCATAGTAATATTCAATTGAGTAGATGTTCATAAAACCTTCTGGAATAATGTTGTGAGAGAAACACCAAATGGTACGACTTCAATAATAGTAACGCAAACAGATTTAACTGGTATGTGCATAATTTTCTTGGTAGTGATGCCAAACACAAGATAAACACAATATTTTTTTAAAATGGATTCCAAGATAGATGCCAGCAGTCACGACAGCAAGGAAATAAATCAAAAGTTTGTCTTATAATAAAACAAATTTCCTTGCGTTACCCCGTCAACCCCCCCATATCCTTTAGCACTTTGTTCCAGGAGCAGATGAAATATTCTACAGCAAAACTGGATAATCTGTCAAGAAGCTGATGGATGTAGCGCTGCATCCAGATCGCAACATGAGACGATCCACAATATTGGGTTCCTGAGAGCACAGGATTTTTAACATAAAAGGTGATATCCAGGCAGAACCCGACCATATAGCATATAATGCCAAAAGGAACAATGAAAAATGAAAATGTTGTGAGAATGACAAGTTTTAGAAATATGAAACAGTATTTTCAGGATCTCTGTTCAGTCTAGAATTATCCACTTGGTGTTTGGCCAGTCAACGAGATGAAAGTGTAAAACTAGGAATAGGAAACTAAAGCAGATTCCAGTTCCTGTTAGCCGTTAGTTAAAGAAAAAGAAAAACGATCAAGCATTTTGATGACGCGATCAGAAATAGTGAAGGGTGAAAAAGGAAACTACCAAGACAAAGATGTTTAGTCATAAAACAGGATTTGAGGGTTTACACGATTCAGCGCCAGACTATTTTCAGGTCTACTTATTTTCTGTCAGTCTCTGTTCCGTTTGTAATGATAGTCAATTCTACTTTGAACGTCACCAGGTTCTCGTCTAGAGCTGGGTCACAGCATGTTTACACACAAGAGCTGGCCGTCTTTTTCCTAAACCCGAACTGCTTGGTGTCTAGTATGGGTTGAGTTCTGAATAAAATTACATTTTAAGTGTCATTGTTTTATAGTTGAACCTCCTTAAAATTTCACTGGATAAAAACACATATCTCAAAGTTCTTATTTTGCTAAGATTTATCCCAATGAGACTTGTTTGTCAGATTACAAGTACCTTTTGAAAATAAGCTTCAGGCAGGGATTAAACATTTTAATTAAGTTTGCATTTGTGCATGAGAGTATCTTTCACAACCAACTTCATTGAGCTTTCTGTTATGTTAGAATGTTATTCCCTTATCAACCTGGGGTGTTACTTTTGATTCTTTCAAAAAATCCTTGAATCTCTCGTGGCAACCAGTTGGGAGTCCCTAAATGCTAAAAACTGTTTTAAATGACACACTGTTTACATCTTCACACTGTGGTGAAGATGCGCTGAAGAAGAGTTATCATAAGAGCAGGAGCTTCTTAAAGAGAGAGAGGCCAATTCCAAGGCATTAAATTGCAAAGTCAAATTTATTTTAACTTGTTTGATATATACAGCATTTTTACAACAGAAAGCAACATAGTTACTTGATTGTGTTATAAAATGGCACTATGTGCCTGCAGAATACATAAAACATACATACATAAAGCCTCCGCATCACTCTGTGCAAAATAATCTATATAATGTGTTCTGCTTAGTTAATTGAGTTGCTGTAATAAGTCATTTTTCTAAATTTTGTAATTCATTGACTGGGTCTGTATAAAGTCTCATTTGTGACTCACACCATAACTTTTCCCTGCATCAAAAGCTCATATTGGACCCAACGTCATCCAGACACCATGAATCCAGTTCTAATTCTTTTAACTGCTCTAATCTGACTCTTATACCCGACTAAGTCCCAGATTGCAACCACCAGAACTGAAAATACAACAAACACAGCAGGATTTTAATTACTTCAGTACTCCGAGTTTTGGGTTAGCAATCCTAACTACAATCACAGAGGCTGTGATTCGGAGCAGAATAAGCAATAATAGTCCTCATTAAACCCAAGAGTGAGCCGCGTGACGAAGGATGCAACACAGTGTGTGTGTTTCGGGGCAACGGAGGAAGCGAGGGTGGCTGCAGGCGGCCACATGCTCTGTCTTTTGCGGGCGGGTTTCTAAAAATCAACAGGTACATGTGACTTCCTGTGTGAGACAAAAATAGTAAAAACTTCTAGGATCAGACAGAAGAGACTCCTGATGGTGTCAACCACATGGCAGATTTTTCAGACCCTTCCAGCTATAATAACACTGTGCTGAGGGAAAAAGTATTAACATCTTGCCTCCGCACAAGCCTCACGCTCTTTGTTCAAATGACACAGAGTGTGAGTAATGCAGCACTTGGCCTTGGTACTACTCGAGAGTGGGAGTTGTGTTTGTGTGTGTGTGCTGGATGTGGGCAGCAGTCCGAGAGATGGAAAATGAAAAAGTGAAGGCTTTTCTGTTGGCATAAGTAAACGGGTCTGATTGCGACACGGGAGGAAGCATGGGAGGTCTGCGGAGGAGTCGCCGATGGAGAGAGTCAGAGAAAGTGTAGGAGCTTGTAATTACGCTCCTCCGTCACAGAGGTGGGCCGCGGGTGACGGCGGGGGCAACGCGGCGCTCTGCCTCACCTCGAGTCGCTGTCAGCGGGCCGACCTGGAGGAGACGCCGCTCGGTTCTCTCTGTGCTTTGACTCCCGTCAGCCAGCAGAAACAATGGTGTCACATTTTTGTTTTCATCAGCTTCTCTGTCTCTCTTTCTGTCTCCAGAAGTTCACTTTGTGTCTTTTATAATGCAGAGGCTTACAGAGCACAGCTACTCCCCCGATTTACTAATAAAATGTGCGGAGATAAAGTTGCAGAGATGTGTAAAGCAGAGTTATCCCAGGCTTTTAATGTCTTACTGAGGATTGCTCTATCAACGGAACGATAGGGAGAGAATGGAACAGCTGCAGGCCTACCGACTGTCAATCAGGGAGGCAGACAGGGATGCCAGACTGATTTTCAGTTTAGGTCACGTTAAGATCATGAATGTTCTCAATGGGCCGGTTGAACCAGAATGTATAGATAAAAACCATAAAGAAACTTTTTAAATATTAATAACCATCTCTGCACTCTTAGTCCTTCTTGAAGTTAAATAATGTTGAAGATCTTTTCATATTCATGTAATTTAGCAGCATACAAATAAAACCTGCTTTTATTTGATTGATAAAATAATATTAAAGCACACATCTGTTACCTTGCAAGTTCTGTGTATGCAGCCCTCTATCGTCTAGCAGCCCACACATCAGGTGGGAGAACTGCAGTTGTTTGCTCCACAAATATGGACTTTTATGCATTAATTTCAATTAATTACTCATATTTAAATACATTAAGAATTTTAACGCAATTATGTGTTTTTTAAATTGATTCTTCCAGTCAAAGGTTCCGGCCAGAACCTTTGGATTTGTGTGTTTCCGTTACACCCGTAAATCTGACCCACAAGCAACATCCGAAAACGGCAACGATCGACAAAGCCGCTTCTCTCAGTCCACTGAATGCTAATTTGTGCTTCAGAGACGCTGGAAAAAGACTTTAGCTGTGTTCAAGTTGTGCTAAAAGACGTGAGCCTATCAGCAGAGCTGTTCCAGCCTAACATGCCATCTGGATGGTAAACATGCAGCAGCAGCGCAGACGTTCCAACGCTTCGTCCAGTTCAGACGATTTTTTTTCACAGAAGTTCCATGAATGATCAGAGGTTCATGAAGCATTTGAAAGATGAATGGCTATAATGGCCCTTTACACCAATCTGATGGATCAATAAATCAAATTACAGATTTAAAACAATAGCTAGCTCAAGTCTTTTTTTCTTTTTTTTTTGCACAAATTTAGCAGCAAAAGGGGTTTTGGACTTTAATGTGCTGCTCATTTTGTTTGTGATTAACTACAGAATTTACAATTAACTCGATTTAAATTTTTTTTACAGTCCCACCACAAGAGAAAACATAAAAAAAGACTCAGTTCACAGATGGTTTCCATCCAGTGCATCTGGGATTCTTTTCCTTTCTAAAAAAGAATGCATGCACAAAGCTGTTAGAAGCATTCCCCAAAAGACTTGTTGCTTTAATTGCAGGGGTGTGAATTTATACAAAGTTTCCTTTCACTGCACAGCTATGTCGAGACGATTTCCTGCCTTCTAATTGGCTGGGAGCAGGCAGAGGGAGGGGCTCACCGAGAGAACTGCTCCGGCCTACATCCTACCATCACGCCAAGACGTTGGCACTCTTCCCATTGAGGCAACAACAGAGTTTATGTGCTTAAAATGTTGCCATATCCAAATTTTTCCTTTTGCTAACATCAAAAAATGCAGAATAGTAATTAAATCTTTTGCCTGCAACGGATCGCAACCTCAGTTATCAAGCTCGCATCGGCCCAAGACATCTTCTGCTTGGTTTTTTTTTCGCAGCGTCTCTTGGTTCATTTTCTTCCCTCAGCCTTCTGACTTTACCTTTTACTTGTTTAGATTCCCTCTGCTGCCTCTCATCAGCGCTCTGAGGTGTTGTTTATCAGTGCCACTCAGCCCTCTCCTCTCAGCAGGTGTTTTGAATTCAGACTTTTTTTAACGAGCGGGCCCGCTTGGCACGCTCCTTGTTGTCGTGGGCGAGGAACAGAAGGGGAGGGGATCGATAGCAAAGGTATCAATAGGACCGAGGTCCCGGCTTTAAGTAATGATGCAGGCTTTGAGGCAAACAGTGGGAAGAATGGAGCCATCTCAGGTTTGTTTTCAACAGGAACGCTGTGACGCGGAACAGAAAAACGTGAGGATAATTCTGAACATTTGTCATGTGGCAAAAACAACCCGTCCTACAAGAACAACAGGGTTTTGAACCAGCAGGACTTTTAATCTTAATCATTTCCTATAGTCACCAATAGCACTGTAAATATGTGCAGTGGGAGATTCCAAGAGTGACCGTGTGACGCTTTGAAAACGAGATGCGTACGCAATTCAGTACAATATATTAATGCAACAAAATGTGGATTTTTGAAAAGGCCACATATAAGTTGCACATGGACAAAATGTAGCCTAAGTGTTGGAGCAAGGAACAAAACGGCATGTTGGAGGTGTTGATCTTGGCATTCGGAGGTGAAAACATCACCAGTTTAACATCGGACCAATGACAGCCACCCATTTCGGTGTGGTGTTCTCACTGAGGGAAGAAGCCTGTTAGCTACCAGAGCTATTTACACATCAAGTCCAAGGAAGTAGCTTCAAAAAGTAGCAGAAGCTTCTAGAAATCTTGCAGCTGTTAATTCAGTTTACTCCAGCACAAAGTGAGATATCAGTCCAGTTACCTTACTAGACATTTATAGTTAGTAATGCTAACTGCGCTAATTATGCTTGTTTTGCTACAGGCTACATGCATGCCAAACACTGATAACCACAGCCAAAAAGGTGAACTCTGTAATCATTTTCTTTATTTTAAATACATTCCGTTTCTAAATTCTCACAAACTGCGCTCTCTCATACATCTCATCATTTTGTCTTTGGTTCTAACAAAAATAATTGATTACCAACAGCAGAAAAAGATATCATGGCTTTTTTTAAATAGTTACAATTAATTAATAATAGACTTCATTTGTTATGCAATAGAAAATAAGATAATTACTCATATACTAAGATGGATGTTATTTTTAGGGGATTTAGGATGAAGAAGCTGGTATTATAGACATCAGAGATCTAAGCTGAATGTAGGCCACATGTATAGATCCAACTATTCTATAATCTTGAAGATTTATCAACATTTGATGCTTTTCAGCGAGGCAGAGTCACTTCCATAACTCTGGGCTTATTAACTTTACTAAAACAAGTTGTTCAATTTAAGCAGAAAAAAGGAGGCGAGAAAAAAGGTATTTTGTTGTTACTGATGGAAATTGGACTCGACAGAACAATCAGCATTGGCAAGCCAGAAGTGTAAAAATGTGAGAATCTTGAATTGGCCACAAAAAGTGTGTATCGGTGCGTCACTACAGACGACATGAAGTCCAGCATTACTTTTGTACATTTGTGTTTATTTCAGAGGCTGGTTGAGTCTCTCCTCTGTCGGCTTATCTGGATGTGTGTGTTGCTGTGTGTAGATGCAAGCAAGAGCACTGGAATTTTTGATGTTAGCATTTTTGTTGATCCTTGTGTGTGTGTGTGGGGGTGGGTGTGTGTGTGTGTGTTTGTGGAATAGGAATAAAGCAGCCCATTGATAAGAACAAGTTCTTCTTGTTAACATATCAGGAGAGCTGGACCTGAGCCAGGACTCAGGTCCCAGGGGTGTATTTCTGCTCAACCCCCCACCTTAACGTGGCAGTTGCTTTGCTGCAAGGCCGGTTACACACACACGCCCCCACACACAAACGCACTTCTGGGGCAGGGCAGCCAGGGAACCAAACATGTGCTAACACTCTCTCCAAGAGATACATTGAAGAGGACATTGAGCGATGTTTCTCCTCACATCCCTCTCACATACGGTCGGTCTAAAACGATTCCACGTGCAGCCCTTGCATTCCGCCTACCTTTAGCACTACCTTCCGCGACTTTTCCCGCAGATACCAGATACCCAGGGGGAAAGCAGATAGCCATGAGAAATACCTGCTAGCTTTTAGCAGTTTTAAATAACAGCGGGGGGGAATTTTTTGCCATTCCCTCCGTCGTGTTTTTTCCGGAGTTTTGGCCGTGCGTCAGCTATTGTTTCCCGCTTTGCAGGCACCCAGAAGATGCCGATGGATGCCAAGGCTGTTCCTATCACTTTCACAATCGCCAACCTGTCCAGTCGGCCTTCGCGGACCACACCTCGCCGTCAGACGGGAGCGAGGGGCCGAGGTCGTGGCAGAACAAAGACCTGCAGTGTGCAGGAAACGAGGCACCTGCAAATCCCAGCCGTGCGGCGCGCGTTCATGCTCCGTTTCGCGTTAATGTTTTCGCAGACCCTCTTTACAGCCTGTGTACACAAATCCCTCGACAGCAGGAGCCGACTCTCGTTCGTGCGCGCCGAGGCCGGCAATCGCGGCGGTGGGTTGGCGAACGCATGCGGACGGCTCGTGCCGGGAGCCCGAAACGCGCCGTTTAATGGGCCGATTACGTACGTTGACGCGGTATTTAATAAGAAACAGACTCTATTTTTAATGTGTGTTGGGGGGAGGGGCTGAAGATTAAAACGCACTCAAAGAACAGCGTCGCCCACATCTGTTTTTATACACAGATGGGGAAATGCGAGGGGGCGTCTGGGGACACGTGCTGCCGCGATGACAGACAAGTGTTTAACTCTCGCTGCGTCTAAATTTAACGTGTCGTCGTCCTCAAAGCGTTTTGAGCGTGTGAATGAACTGATTTACTCACTTCCTCCCCACCTACCCACCACACCCACATCAGACCAGGAAATAAAAAAAAAGAAGAAGAAAAAAAAGCACAAAACATGCTTTTAAAACGCAAACCGAGAACTTTTATATTCCAGATGGCTTTCATAGAGATCACAGCCATGTCACCAGCAAAGCATGCTTTCTGTTACTCCGAGTGCTTAAAAGCTTCGCTCCTTAAAGCAAATGCAAAGTGACAAATGCAAAAAGGTTCCAGAGTAGGGAGGTAAGGCTCTACAAATGGAATTGTCCCTGCGGGCAAACCGCATAATATTCATATCAAACCTGATACATCCACCACTTGAATTTCTAACCATGCAATCAGGGTCCCTGCCAAGTTAGTGAATGCACCCTGATGAGGCTTATGATAAGAAGGGGGGATCAATAGGGCGCTGTGGCTTTGTGAAAGCCTGTCCTCTCATTAGCTATCAGACATCTCGAGTCGCTACTAAATATTAGCTCGCAGGCAGTAAACTCCCGCAATGCCGGCCTGCTAGAAGATCAAATTTGACAGGAGCAAACCAACCCCAAAAGCGCAGCGAATGCCGCATTTCCTCTCCGCTAATGGTTTTCTTCAAACTTCGGTAGAGTGCCTTTCGTCTTACGAGATCTTCCTGAAAAGCTGCAGCACATTGCCTAAGCCTTCAAACCTCTGGGGAAAAAGTTATGGTATGTCTCTGCTAGCTTTGGAGACCTCAAGATTATAAGATTTTTTTTGCACAATTTTTAGCTAAATACCACAATTTAGCAGCACTGCTACAAATTCTTCACTGGATTTGTCTACATTTGGACTGGGCTTGCCGACATTCTTCATATACTCACATTCACCTTTCCATCAATGCCCATCAGGGGCTTAATAAGAGGATTCCCACACTATGATGCTGCCAACATCATTTTTTATGCTAGGAATGATTTATTCCAATTAAAGTTCTGAAGTTAGTTTTTTCAATAGATGAGGTGTGTCAAACTAAAGGCCCGCTAACCAAACCCAGACCGCCAGAAGGTTTTATGTGGCCTTCTGGATTCTAGAAATCAAATCAAAAGTTTTATCTGTATTGTGCTAAATTACATGAAGGTGAAAAGATGTTAAACATAATTTGATTTCAATGAGTTGTCAAATGCAGAGTCAACTATTTTAGCAAAGTTTCTCGGATTGTCTATCCTTAGATTTCTTGGTTCTAATATTTTAGTATATTTGCACCTTCAATTAAAAACATTAAATAAGTATGTTGTGACTCATATTCAATTTTTGTTATCAAGTTGCTGTAGATCAGGGGTGTCAAACGTACGGCCCGCGGGCCGGAACCGGCCCGCCGAACGATTTAGTCCGGCCCGGGGCTAAATGCATTATCATTATACAACAATGATTATTGAAAAAAAAACACGCACTTCGTTTAATTGAAAATCTGCAGTTCCTATATTGTCCACGAGGGGCGCTGTGTTTTATTCAGAGCAGACAACATGATGCAACACTGCATCGGAACTAACAGCAGATGGCAGCACTGAGCTTCGGGTTCTGTAAACGGCTTCGATTCTATCGCCTTACCAGCTTTTTATTTTGGCCCTGGCAACCTCAT
>CAEFZY010029237.1:0-19848 GCA_903066815.1 Brachyrhaphis roseni | reverse complement strand
GTTGTAAGTTAGTCAGGTGGCCAGGCTAGAGGTGTTGTACGGAGGAGATGGAGAGGGGGGTGGGGGGGGGGGGGGGGGGGGGGGGGGGGGGGGGGGGTGGGGGGGGTGACATTTTGACCAACTCTGGCCAAAGTTTGACTATTCAACACAAAGATAGCGATAGTTTGCGCTAACTACTCAGTAGGTGAAAGGCTAATGTTAGCTTAGGTGAACAAACTCGTTCTATTGACACATCAACACTATATAAGACATAATTTTATGATTTTACTTCTTTCTTTTCTTTTCTTTTACTCTGTTAGTCTCATGAGATTGTTGGAGGGTTCAAAATGGCAGCCTGTGAAGAACGACCAGGCTCCATTTGGTCTCTTCTCTAACCTCAAAAGCCCAGCTTCTGACCCAATATTCGGTTAAAATGGCCCGACTCCTGTCCGCTCCAGTTAAAGCCAGCGTTGTGCTTTACCCATACCCGGTAGGATTTAAAGGATGTCAGAATTATACACTTGTAAGTAATTATGTTCTTTGTTAGAATGTGTTTGGCAGTACGTTGGCACCGCTGCTACTGCAGGGTTTTTCCCTTCGCTCTGTGCTGTCAGTTTTCATAAAGTAAGTCATGCATGTCACGTTATAAGAAAAAAAAAAATAACCTGAGATAAGCATATTTAATAAATCAGGCTTAGTGACACTAATGCTGGAAATGTTACTCAAATAATGACAGAATAAAACCTCCTATTACACTCCCAACACAGGCAAATATACTTTTTTTTTTTTTGGATTATGTCTGTTTTAGAAAATGTAGCATGCAAAGCTGTCTTACCCAGAGAATTAAATGTAATTTTGTCATCTGCAAAATTGTTGCAGAATACCAAGTGTAACAAAGTTAACAGCCACTAACTGTTTCTTCGAGTTGCCCCAGTAGCCTGTAACAACTTTTCTGAAAACTTTTTTTTTTTTTGCCCCCTCTCTCTCTGCCTCTTTTTGCCCTCTGTCCCAGGTCGCAGCTGACAGGGCGGAGGGAAGGGCCGGGTGGGCAGAACAATGGGAGTGCGGTGCAGGGATTGTGGGAGAGAATCTAGGCTGGAGCCACAGTGTCTGGAGCACCCCTCCACTCCCCTCATCCAGCTTTTGTTCAGCTGCAAAAGCTATCAGCACTTCCTACTGACACCAACAATAACTCCACACAGCTGGGCCCTTTTTAGCCTGTTTACAGCACATCAAGGCAAGGGGAGAGAGAGAGAGAGAGAGAGAGAGAGAGAGAGAGAGAAGACAGAGTGAGAGAGGCAGAGGAGGGGAAAGAAAAGTGAAACATATTAGCTCCTGATTTTAGCTGACAGAATGTCTGTGCCCCTCTCCCAGATACTGGATTCATTTCCCTGCGGACCCCTTACATGTGAGCTGATTATCGCTCGGTGCTCTGCCGCCGCGACAGGCTACTGTTTGTGCGAGGGGCTGTTGCGACATCGCACATCCATCAAGCGGCAGAAAGGCAACACTTGTATTCTGTTACATCACACTGTATGTCTCAGTTATATTTAAAAGTCCTTCCCGGTAGCATTTCTCTAGAGTACATCGTATTCGTTGGAGGGGGAAGCGCATTAGCCGGTACGCCCTCTTTATCGCTGTAGCGAGTGAAGATCAACAAAAAGTGGCCTACAGGAAGCCACGTCGGTGCAGGAATTCACTCATAGGAAATAGGACATTCCAGCAATGCCTTGACACTTTTGCTGCTGGTTTTTTATTGCTGTGAGAACAATGTGTAGTACTCTGAGCGCTTCCTGAAACATGAAAGTGAGCAAAGCGCTTGAATAAACCCTTTTCTTCGATGGATTATACCTTTTTGAGATGCGCTCTGGGGAAGAATTTGATTATGAGAGGAGAAGTTTTCAACAATTTTCACTAACGCGCGCTCCTGCACATAGGTCATCTCCTCGCAGCTGTGGGATTAGTTTCCAGTTCCCAGTCAGGCTCTTCCTGTTTGCTCGATAATGATCACACCTGTGCGCAGGTGTGTGTGTGGAGAGGCTCACACGGGGCGGGGAGGGGTGAGCGTGGTGTCAGATACAACACACGGCAGTGTCACCATCTGAATGACGATTGAGTGGCGACATTTGATACGCATCAGCAGCAGGCACAAGTGCAGGAAGTTCGTGGATGTTTGTAAAGCTGCAGTGGGTGTGCTGTGTGTGTGTGGGGGTGTGTGTATGGGATTCCTGGCCTGGCCTAGCCTGGCCTGGTTGCTGCATGGGCAGCCTGAGGACCTGTAATGACTGAGGACCAGTGGTTAGGACTCACTTCCTGTGGGAGTCCTGGTTTAGAGATGTGTCATCGGCAGGGCAGACCGACTGGAGCCTCGCTGCCGCCTGTTGGGTGCTTTCCCTGTGTTCAGACAGGCAGACTTGGCGGGTGGATGCATGCCCTTTCCTGAGAGCCAGGCATAGGTTACAAGGCCGCTATCTACCATCTGATAGCTGGCGCCCGCCGGAACTTTGCAGGGATCCTTGAAATCCCACAGGTGTCCTCCGCCGTTTGTCCTTGGCCAGCTTGTTCCCTCTGTATCTCGTCTTCTGGACCCAAACCTCACCCCTCCTTTACATCACTGTGGCCATCGCCCTCTGCCTGGTTCCCACACACATTATCAAAGCCCTTTAATGGCTTCTAATTAGCTCCCCATCTGCTGGTGACAGCGCACTGGTGGCATGCTAAAGCACCCATTGAGAGCACGGGCATTGTGCTCTGGAATACTTTCCACTCCAGTGGCAATTGCCTGGAGAGAGAGCTTTTGTTTGGGGGGGAGGGTGAATGTGCATGTTTACGTGCATGTGTGTGCTAGATGGAGGTGGGGTTAAAGGGAGGGGTGTTCAGGGAAGACTCAGTTTTCTCGCTGTGTTCGGGGGGCTTCGGGAGAGGAGGAGGAGGATGGAGGGAGACACAATGGGTGACAGTGTTACGCCTTGTTGCAAATCTAATAACGCAAGAGCCTTGTTTCCGTTCAGCGGTCATCACCCCCTGGACAACTAGCAGCTATTTAACAATCCCACCTCACCCCCTCCACCGGGTTGTTTAAACATAGCAACAGTTTGCCATCAACGTCACGCTCTGGTCCGGCAGAGGAGTCGGTGCGGGTTTTGCAGTGATGCTGATAGGGAAGCTGCAGACTAAACCTGGAGAGGTGCACAGCTGTCCCGAGGAAACCACTGGCTCTGCCTCACCTCCTGAACCCAACAATTGGTGCACCTCTATAGGAACTGTAAATGAAGCCTAATGAGCCTTATTCGTTAGCACGGCCTGCCTTTGAGTGAATGTTGCTTGTTTGTCACAAGCCTATGAGGCCCTCTCCTTTGCAGGGCTTCCAGCAGGGCCTGGTTGTGCTGGTAGCAGAAGGGGAGACCAGCTGTTCCCAGCTGGTAGCCAGAGGATGCCTATGGGGGACAGAGCTGATTGCTGTTGGCCAGCTGCCCCCCTGCTGTAAGTGGAAGATGGGGAACAAATAAATAGGCTCTTCTGTTCTCGCACCATTTCTAATTTCCTCCTCCAGCATGATTGTTAGACTAGATAGGCATAATTAGGGATGCAAATCTTTAGGGGATTTTTATTTTGTTTTGCTTTGTTTTGTTTTACTCCTGTGCAGCACAGGTAACTAGATTTTTTTTGTTGTTGTCACAAATTCCAGAACCACTGAGTAAGTTCAACAACAGTCTTCGGAGAATTCCTTTACACATGCGATTTCTTTATCGTCATGTTTACCGGACGACGCCGAACTCAAAAACGGGCATTCATGCTGTTGTCCTTCAAACTCCTTGGCAACCTGAACGCCCTGCTTTGAAATGACAAGTAAGGCCCCGCGTTAAGCCACATATTTGTGTGTTTCCCCTGTGTGTTGTGAGACAAATGGCTCGTCACCTGACCTCTCTCTCTTCGTCCCATCACACACACACCCCCCGTCCCCCAGACACACACACACACCTTCGCACATCCCCACAGCTGCACAGAGGCGTCCAGTCAGCACGGCCAGGGGGACATGGGAGCCAAAGTCCATAGATGGAGCGTGGACAGTGGCAGCTGGTGAGCTGACAAAGCCCCATTCAGAGGGCCTAGGCCTTGGGGACAATGGCCCGGCCAGGCTGAGCCCTCTCCTCCACTCCTCCACCAAAAGATTAATACTTCAGATGGGCTTCCCGGTGGCAGGCAGGGGTAAAAAGGAGAGTCCTCCTGTTTGTCACCGGGCATTGTGCGAGTTGCCTGAGAACCAACCTCTTGGATGGGCTTGACAAATGAGAGCCGCCATTGACAGTGAACAGATTGGGGGTGCCACTTTTGTTTTGATTGTGGTGCCAGTATAATCAAGTTATTTGGGCCTCCGGGAGCTTTTGTTTCTTTCTCCCGATGCTCTTGACGCCTGAGTCCCACCTCAACAGCCCATTGCTGACCCAGCTGTGGTCGGAGCGTCCTCCCGCTCCTCTCCTTGCCGCCCCCTGTTTGTTGTTTCTGTTTGTCAAAGCCATGGAGGAAGTGAATTTACTTGGGTGTGGGAATCTTTTCAGGTTTCCCACATAAGGCGGCGCAGGTGCAACAGGTGTAGGTGTGTGCGTTCTTGTCACAGGAGAAGGTTATTGTAATGTTTTTCTATGCCTATGCTCCCCATACACCTGACCTGGATTGTTTGCAAAAGAGCAGCAGCTCGTACGGGGCACTACGGTAACCAGAAACCCTTTCAGGTAAAGGTGCAGGCAGCTAACTTGTGCCTCCCACCCAATCCATTCTCTGAAACCCTGTCAGCGCAGCGCAGGTGTTTAGCCCCCAGCAAGGCAGCATTTCAGGTTAAACTGTAGGAACGCTGCCCCGCCTTTTTTGCACTGGGAACTGGAAGTGGATGCAGAGCACACAACATCGCACCTGCGCACCTGCGAGTGTGTGCTTGGCTACTGTTGATCCTGTCACGTGACTTCGCACAGGAAATGTCCTGGCGGAGAATCTTTGCAGGGAAGAAAGCTCACATTCAGCCGACATTTTATATGCAAATGCCATTTTTCTGTGCCTCGTAGCCAAATTCTACTAGCCTAAACTCCCCCCCCCCATCTTCCCACCTCAATGACAGAACTATTGTTCTCCTGTCCTGTCGCTGCAAGCCATCTGTCCTGTCTGTCCCTGTGTTGTTTGCTAAGCATCGAGCAGCCATTCTCATGGCAAAGGAATGCGTCCTTCCTGTAAACATACTGTACGTTGACGTCCCCTGCGAGCTCCATAAGCTTCATCCCTTATCCTTGTTCCCACCCATCAGTACATCGGCTTCTCATCCCCCCTCCGTTCCCCATGCACCTCTAGCTTTGGTCTGGCATCCCTCCTGCCCCCTCCCATACTGCCAGTCTCCTTGTCTCCTTTTGGCTGCCCAGAGATGATCCTCCTCTGGTTCCCACGTCCAGTAGACGAACGCACAGTTAAGACAAGAGTCCTGCTTCTTTTTCTTGCAGAGGGCTCTCTGCCAGGAATCTGCTTGTGTGAATCTTTGATGCGGCAGAAGGTGCCCTACCTTTAAACCTCATTCTTCTTGCTTCTTGGATAGTTTTTTTTTTTTTTAAACAAAGGGCAAAAGAGCTTGTGCGTGGGTCAGTGCGGGTGTGCTCACATGTGCATCTAGGTTGGACACGTTGCGTGTATGTGTGTGCGTGCACGTGAGGGCCGGGCTTTGGGATTATAAAGAGGAAGTGAATGGGAAGTACACACTCAGTGACAAAGTAAGAGGGAGACATTCCTTTGCTCTCCTTCCCTCCCCTCCCCTCCCCTCTCCCTCCACAGTGGCAGGGCCCTGGGAAAATCAAACAGGTGGTTTGTGCCTGGCAGGAAAGCTGGCCGGGCCCGGGGTGGGCAGGCCTATAGGCTGCTGGGGGCTATCAAAAGCTCTTAGCCCCAGCTTTAGGCCAGCGCCATGAATGGCCCCGGACTTCATTATCATGTGAATTCTGGGAACTGCCCTGCGGCCCCAGTAACACCAGCGAGCTGCCCATATGCTGTTCGCTTGGCAACTACGTAGACCTCGGCTCTCCACCCGGGACCCCCACCCTTTCCTTCAGTCCTCTCTCTCTCTCCATTCCAGCACTTCTGATATCAAGGAGATGAAGGAGCATCACTCAGCTCTCAGGGGGAGGAAGACAAGAAAGGGGGGAGACTGGACCACACAGAGCAGCGCCCACCGGTCCTCAGGGACGCCGGGGGTGACACTGCTGCCCTGAAGGGCAACGCCATTCTGCGCACCCAACTCTGGGTGGATTTAGCTATTCAATTACCATTAGAGACACATTTTGAAAGCTGTCACGTTTGCATCAGAAAGCCTGGGTTTTGACAGATAAAGACATCAACGCCCTTTCCGGCTTCTTCTTTCCACATGCCATCACAGGTTGTAGTTGCGTGTGGTTTTTTTTGACTGAAATGGAATTTAACTCTGAATCACTGTTGTTATTGCTCAATCACAAACGAAACTCGTGAAATTCATCCATGTACGTTTATTTTGTTTCAACTCTAACATTTCAGTGAGCGTTCAGAAGCTGGACAGATCCAATGTCAGTCGCAAAAAGTGCTCAACTCTTTCTTTAAGTGCCATTTGTGATGTTTTGCATCGACCAGACTGCCTTGTAGCAGTATTTATTTAACTTTTCCACATTTTGTCACATTACAAACACAACATGCAACGTATTTTAATGTGGTAAAGGTTTGCAATCATACTCTTCTTTGGCCAACTCAGTGCGTGTCTGTGAAGTGAATTAACTGCATCATGTGCAAATATAACAAATTTGTGAGCTCAGTTTTGTTTCCATTAGACAAAAAGTCCACTTCCAGAAGATAATTTGCAACTTGCGTTAGCAATCATCCCATAATCTGATCGCTTCTGTTGGAACATTGTCACATTTCTTTGCTTTGCCTTCAGCGACGCGGTAAGGCATTCTTCACGGCTGTGTTTCAAAAACCCTAAACAAGATCCACGCATCAGGTAAAGAACCCGATGAGTCATGCGGCTTTTCCTGGCTGAGGATGAGGACACTTCTACAGAGGAGATGTCACTTAACAACTGAGCGGGAATGCAGCAGGCGGCCCACCTGCGCCGCAGTGACAGGACCAAGAAGAGGAAGTGCGTGAGCGATGTGGGTTAAATAAAACCAAAACAACGCCACATGACCTCATGCTGACGAGGAGACTCTGGATGGCTCTTGCATTGTTCATTGTGATCGCCGAGGTGTGTTGCTATGTGTGCATCTCTGTGCGTGGAGATGCTGCACATGTGGCCAATTCTGGTGCGCTTACTTCACTGCTTGCACCTGTGACTGGGAAGGTGAGGTATGAAAAACAGAGGGCAGGGAGTGGAGGGAGGAAGATGTGTGTGTGTGTGAGAGAGAGAGAGAGAGAGAGAGAGAGAGAGAAAGAACTGAAAGTGTGATCTGACTTCTGAGGAACTCTGAGTGATTCATGCTGTTACACATGGAGCGATTCACTCCCTCTGCAGCTGCGCTGGCCACATGCGCAATATGATTTCACAACATCTTCCCCCGTCCTTGGAAATTCCTTTTTCATTTTATTTTTTTTCATACAGACCTCTCACCCTCTTTTCCTCCTGTCAGCGTGCTGCTGCTGTTCTCCTGACGGAGAGGCAGGTGCATGACTTAGTCATTCTGCTGTTCCCCGAACGGCTCAGGATTTTCACTGAAGCAGAGACTCTACCAGAGAACCCCTGTACAGAGTCATGTGTTTATCACACAGTTGGCTCCGCGGCGCTGCGGGTGATGGCATTGTTGATATCTCTCTGCGAACCGCTGCACTGTGACGTGTCAGCAGCCAGCTGGGAGAAGAACAGAAATCTCTCTCAGCCTGCCAAACTCAAGTGACTCAGTGTTTCTTGGTATCAGCCCCCGATTCCTGTGAGCAAAGAAGTTTGATTTTATGTTTATGGATACAGATTTTCTCTGTCTAGGATTTATTCTTTTTTGTTAACATCTTTAGGATCCCACCTGGAGTGGTGTGTGTGTGTGTACAAAGCCACCCCTCTCTGACCAACCGTGGCCCCTGTGGGACAAACACAGCAAATCCAGAGTTCATATTTTCTGATCGCATGGGGCTCCACAAGCAAAATTAGCTTCATGTTTACTTAGAACTCTTACCATGCTGGGGAAAAAATAAGTACTGAACACTTTGATATTCTTTACAAAAACATGTATTTCTAATATTTTTACTGACATAAAATCCTGTCCAGAATTTGGCAACAACCGAAGTAGTCTGGATTATGCAGAGAAATCAAAACTAATTGCTGCCAAAATGACATCATGGATAATGACACAGGCAGTAGAACCTGGAGACATTAAGAAAAGGAAGTGTAAATGCAGAAAACACAACTGAAAATTATTATTATTTCAGAAGTATTCCTGTTGCAATCTGCAGGCAGCATCAACTGGTTTAGTATAAACTGACTGAATAGTGATAGAAGTTAACACTCACTGCACAAGACTCCACTGTTGAAGAAAACGTATGTTAAAGCTGAAGCAGAAGATCAGGACAAGTCCGTGAAATATAAGATCATTAGATAACGGCCAAAATCTACTCTCTGGGTGTTTTGCACATAGCATATTTGGAGACAGATTGATTCTCTAAAACCACCCATACAAAAAAAAAGAAAAAAAAAACCATTTGCAGTTTGAAACATTATGGTGTAGAATGTCTTACAACAAGTGGCCTCTAAAGCGGAATTTGGGTGAATACAACCAAAACAAACACGCGAACCCTAAATAGCTCATGGTCTTCTACCAAAGACAAACAACAACTCCTACAACCTCTAAAATCCGACGCCTCTCCACTTTTGTGAAGTTGAGCTCAGGGGTTTGTTGTGTCATTTCCTTTAGTGGTTCTGTGTGCTGCGCCACCACCGGCTTTTCGAAGGGTTTGGATTGTGTCACAAGAGCAAACGACACCAGCTGAAAACGTAACAAAATCGTACAATTTTGGTCCCCAATCAAACCGAGCCTACCGCACTATCAGTGTGAAAACACCCTACTATTCTACACAACCTCTGTTTGTGCCTGTGACGCATTGTCATCATGCTGTGTTGCTGATTGCAGCTAGTACCACAGCAAAGGACAACTTCATATTGAAACTGTTCAGGTCTGACATCATTCCCAGATCGAGCTTCTTCTTCTCAAACAAATCAAATGCTCTTGTGGTTCTTCTGCTGGCCTTGAGGCCCTAAGCAGCAGCTTAGTGCTTAAGCCTTAAACCGGCCCTGCAACAATGAGTGGCTCAGAGCAGCTGAGAAACGTAAACCGTTTTAGCACTCGGTGGCTATTATGAGCCTATATTGCTTTATCCGGGTGACATTATTGTCTGACAGGTAAGGCTTTGTTCACCTGAGACTCTGTCCGCAAAACACGACTTCTGTTTTGAAGACTTCCCACAGCAGCAAACTTAAGAATAGGGTATCTTATATCAATCAATCAATCAATCAATCAATCAATCAATCAATCGAGTTTGTTTGTGTAGCACTTTTCAGGAACAAGGCAGTTCAAAGTGCTTTGCTTCATAGAAACACAAGAATAAGAAGTCATAAAAACAGTTGAGAAACCAGTGACAAACATTACATTTTGTCGATTGGCATCACTAAAATCATCAAACATGTTGGTCAAAGTTGCATTTATTGTGGTTCAAAAGCAACTCTGAACAGGTGGATTTTCAGAATTGATTTAAAGGAGCTCAGGGTTTCGGCTGTTCTGCATTTTGTTTTTTGGAAGTTTGTTCCAGACCTGTGGTGCCTAGAAGCTGATATCAGGGTGAATTATGATTTTAATTTGTTTTTCATTACATTAATACGTGACGATACGAGATGATGTGAGATTTCTTTATCGTAAGAACAAGCCTGAATTTTGTCGCGTCTGAAGTAAATCTGACCAATCAAAGAGGTTTGATAGGTTCGATTCATGGAGTTCCAATCAATGAATCTTCGCTTTGCTTGGATTTTTCTGGATAATGAGCCCAGTTACAATCTGAAAAGATTCCAGTGCACGCTGTAGGTAAAATATGATTGCAGTCCTTTGCGAAACAAGCCCTGACACTGACTTTATTAAGCTGATCCGATAGCGGATCTGGACACATCCATATCTGCGCTTCCCCCTCATGCGTATTACAGAACGTCAACTTTCTCAAATCTTCTTCAAATCGCAGCTTAGCATGAGATTATACTAGTTTATACCTCCCGTCAAAGGTTTACTCACAGCACACCCATCGTTGGTACGTCGTATTAATTTGGGGCTTTTAACGCATTGGAACCATTCTGGGTTTTATTTGTCTGGACTGGTGGTACACCGTACAACTTGACTGATTTTTAAAAAACAAGAATTAGGAGCATAAACCTGCAAAAACCTACACCTACAGACTCAAAGAAAGAAGCCACGAAAGAAGGAAAGCTATCGCCAGAAGCCATGTAGCAGCAAACATGTGGAACAAGGCGTTCTGACCAGATAAACTTTTTTTGCTCACGTACAAAACATTGTGTCACGGAAAATTAACGCTGCACATCACCCTGAACACGCCGCCTCCTCAGTGAAACATGGTGATGGCGGAATCATGCTGTGGGTATATGTAGTGGTGCAGGTTCACTTGTTTTCATTTTGGGTCATATCAAAAATCTGAATGTTCTTAAAGGGCCAGTTGTGCCATAATGTATTGAGAAAACCCATCAAACTGTTAAAATATCAGTAAATAGCTGTTTGTTTCAGCATTCAATGTTTCTTAAGATTAAATAATACTGAACATCTTTTCACACTGATGAGTCCATCCAGGATGTATTGATTGTTTTTGTGGGGTTTTTTTACAATAAAAACCACAGATTTTGTGGCGCTAATTTTGAAATATCCATCCATTTTCTAACACCTTTGTCCCCAGTGAGGTCAGGAGGTTCTGGTGCCGATCTCCAGGTAACGTTACAGGCGAGAGGTGGGGTCACCCTGGACAGGTCGCCAGTCTGTCACAGTAATTTTGAAATATTTGTGAGGAATTTTTATGATATGTGCGCTA
This sequence comes from Brachyrhaphis roseni, assembly GCA_903066815.1. Classification (NCBI taxonomy): domain Eukaryota; kingdom Metazoa; phylum Chordata; class Actinopteri; order Cyprinodontiformes; family Poeciliidae; genus Brachyrhaphis; species Brachyrhaphis roseni. The sequence goes on along the minus strand of CAEFZY010029237.1, from coordinate 8,808 downwards.
ATTTATGTCGTTAAATGTATCGATCAGGGACTGTAGCTTGACATCAGATAAGGCTGAGGCAGAAGTCACTTAATCCCAACGTTTGTGGCCAATTTTGAGAGAAACTGGCAGTAAAAATCAGACAAGAAAAATGTCGGAATAGGTTGATTTTATGTGAATTTTGCAGACGTGAAGATTTGTGGAGGAAATTACTGATGTATTTTGGAGCCTACATGGCCTCATCAACAGCAGCAGAGGGCCAGATCTGGCACCCCGAGCGTCAACAAGCCAAACTGCAGACATTTGTCCCATTTCAATATGCAACCGAGAAACTGAAAGTGCAACAAGAGATTTACTTATTATTACTCATCATGACAACATGATGAGACATGACAGCAGCTGGGTATCTTTGTGACTACTGCCGACAGCAGGAAACAAACGTCTGCTCCTGGCTGTAACTTTCCACCTTTACTTAAAAAAATGTTTTTTTGTTTTTTTTTTAAATTACTCATCTTTTTGTCAAAACTTTGCATCCATTTTATAAACCGTCAGACTTGTCTCTTGTAGCTACCGGTTGCACTCAAGCACCGATTTTCCCCCGACATACTCCGAATGTTCCAGCAGATCTTTCCCGCCTCTATAAATCTGTGATGAATTAACCATTTTGATTTAGCGATGTTTAGTATCTATAAAAGGCCATTTTCTCCAGTTCTTAATCTGCCTCTCCACCCGCCCATACAGACACGAACGTCCCTTATCCACCCCCTCTGCCGGCGCCAAAAGAGCCGGCAGAGGAGACCGAAGGAAAGAAGAATGGGCTGTCGAAAGGCCCGGGATGAGAGCTGAGTTGAGGAACAAGTGATGGAGCGAGAGAATGAGAAAATGAGAAGGAGAGGCAGCATTGAGTCCATTCTTTGCGGGGCCTTAAAGACATGTTTCCCTCAGATGTTGGCTCTTCTTCAGATGCTAATGGCTCACTCTTATTCCCAAGCTGCGCCTTAGCATAACAATGGCGTGGAAGTGAAAGAGCTAAACCTCTGCTTTCTTTAAGAAGCCAAAGCTGGGGGCTTTTTTTTTTTTGTGCGCTACTAACGCCCCGCTCCCCTCTTTGTGCTCCGGCTGAAAGGCCCGCGGAACGCAAAAAGGAACGGTGATCACAAAGTTTACTGAAAGTGAGACTGAAACAACACACTAAAAAAAAAAATACTTTGGTGAAGTCATCTAGAGCCGGGAGATATGACCAAATATAGAGCAGTGAACGTTCCCCTTTTCCCAGCAGTCGTTTTGAATATTATCAGCCGTTTGCTTTCAAAGCTGTGCTGAATTATGTCTGTTGGGAAGACTCCAACCCCGGTGTTGTGACTGCGCGTCCCGTGCTGACTCCAAGATGCCATCGGGCCCCGTCTGACGAGCGGCGGAGGGACGGAGCGGATCGTGGCCTTGCTGGGTTTGTGACAGGACAGAACGAGGCTCGATAGCCTCCGATAACAAACGCAGAACGTGTGTTTGGCTTCATCGTTTGCCACTGATTAGGCATAGAGGACACACAGATATCGGCTCGACGCTCTGGCGGCACAGAGACGTGATGACTTGGGCTTATCCGTGTTTGCGGAGACTCCGTGTGTTCCTTATATATTCTCGTATCGTTTGGTATCGTGACTTTTTGTAAGAAGAAAAAGGGTCTTCCTATAAATCCTTAAGGAAAAACATTCAGATGTGGTTTCAGGGCTGGCTGACATTTGAACCACGAAGAGCCTTACACATGTACTGTCATGATCCTGAAAACTTTGACATAGTCATTTTAGGTTGTCTTTCTGTTATATTTCTGTTGTGCTAACTTTTGGTCTTTGCTCTAAATAAGTTGATTTTAATGGCTGACTGGCTCTCCAGGGATTAAAACCTGCTCAGTTATTTTAGATCTGTAAAATAACAACCACAACAACTAGTTGAATCAGCTTCTAACAGGTTTTATTCCAGGATCTCCCTCCATCTTCCCGGTAGCTGCTGAATGAAATCATCCCAGCAGCAAAATGCTACCACTGCCATATTTCATTATGGTGATGATGCGTTCAGGCTGATCTGTAGAAGGGCTGTAACGGTTCCTCCAGTGATTCGAGTACCTCAATTATTAAAATTCCTTGACGAAAATTACCTGCCTCGAAGCTTCGTTAAATTATGTTTCATTATTTAGCACACCGTGTTCCAGCCGGGTGATTATTTGTGTTGCGCAGTGCTCTCACTTCCGCTTAACAAAAGTGCTAGCAGCACAACGTCCAATTTTCAAGTTTGATCTGGGCGGATTTCATTGACTGATGATAATGTCCGGGTTTACTGGAAACCAGTAACTGCTGGCAGGAAGCTGCTGCCTGGTGGCGGTGAAGAGCGAACAGCGGGAAAAGCAGTGGGAGTATTTAGCTTTTCCCACTGATAGATTGAACCCGGCAGGCTGAGAGTTCACCTATTAAATCGACTGAAGACGAATCCTTAGACTAAAAACTGGAGTATAGACTTTTTTTTTAGAAGTATTTTTGTGTCCCTGCCTCTTTATTAACTGAATACAATTTCATATTTTTGTACCAATAATTTCTTTTATCAAATTTTTATTCAATTACACAATTAATCGTCAGAGTAATCAATAGAATACTCGATTACTAAAATAACCGTTAAAAACAGACCTAATCTTTAGTGTTACTTTTTCACACGTAGCATTTTGCTTATAGGTAAGTAAAAAAAAGTTACATTCTGGTCTCATCGGACTGGAGCACCTTCTGTCACGTTTGTTGTGTCCGCTCCACTACTTATGGCGAACTGCAACGTGAGCTGTTTGTAGCTTTCTATTTTCTTTTTACTGCTTTTTATGAAAGGCTCCATGTTTGTAGAGCACTCGGCTTCTGTCCTGAGGACAGATCATGTTTGCGGTTCGGCCATATCCTTTACGTTTTCAGATGACGGTTTGAGCAGAGCTCAGTCAAAGGCTGGGACATTGTTTTATAATCTCACTCTTCTTTTAACATCTCTCTCTCCGTGACCTTTCTGCTGCGTTCCTTGGTGTTCGTTGGACTTTTTGTTAACTAGTGTTTCTCTAAAAATCCTCTGAGGCCTGACCTGCATTTTCTACTTATAAATTACCCAGTTTGACTCTAATTTTCAAAGTAAGTGGCTTCTAAAGGTAATTGGTGAACCATTAACTATTATTTCTCAGCTTTGCAATTAGGTGCTTCTTTGTAGAGGTGTGCGATACTGCATGTTTTGCTCACGATCTGATTCCAAGTAAATTCAGGCCCGTATCGTCTTTACCGATACTGATAATGTTTGAGTCTGATGTGTCATCAAATAGATGACCTTTAGGTGCTAATGTGTTTTTACCTTTCAATTATTTTGTTCAAACCTCCAACAGAATTTAGATAATGTCTGTAGATGTCTAAAAAACCCCAAAAAAACACACTAACATGATTTGTGTGCATTTGTCCCTAATAAAGTACAAAAATTTATAATTTGAAACAAAATCTTTTTTGAGGCAGATTTGAGAAACTGCAATGCAAAGAATAAAACAAATCTGAATCTAAAGGAATGATCTTAACGAATCTAAAGGAATGATCTTCACGCATTGACGTGGTACCGGTATCGGCTTGGTATCGATGCTATCGCTATTTTGGATCGATCTGCTTCTTTGTCCTGGTCTTTCACATGAAATCCTGGTATATTACAGGGAAGTGAGTTGTTGTAGCTTCAAAACAAATATACAAAATAAAATAAAATCATGGGATATTAATGCAGTTTCAAGACAATGTGTATCACGTGTCAAACTCAAGGCCCTGTGGCCTCTAGAGGGACACATACGTCAACGTGAAAATATATTCAATATCACTTAGCTTCAAGTATGGAATACAGACACAGCTATTTATTAATATTTCAACAGTTTATTAAGGTTTTATCGATACATTTGTTCAAAAGCAACCCTTTGAGAAATTTCACGACCTTGACAAGACCCAAAATTACAAATACTTGGCTTCCCTGATGTATGACATCACCTGGGTACAAAGAGAATTCAGGTTGTTTTTTTGTTTTGTTTTTTTGCGTGAGCCAGAGAAGAAATCCCCCTACTGCTAAATAAAATGTTGCACTTTTAAATTCTGCAGCACGCGTCGATTAGCTGCACCTCCAATTAGCCCCTCCTCTGACGCCTCCGATGTTCTCCATCTTTCGCTGGCCTCCTCTCATGTAGATGAGCAGTTGGTCCAGGTGCAGCGCAGAGAGGAAGTTAGCACCTCCTCAGCACAGTGACACACTCTATTTACATGCAAAACACCGGGCTAAGTCTGGGAAATGTGTGAACACAGGTGTGCGTGCGGGGGTGTGTGTGTGTGTGTGGGAGCAGGACGCTGGTGGGGATGTTGTTGCTGGAGCCACTAATCTGTTTGTCCTGACGTACTCGGTGTTAGCCGTGATGCTGCTGAATGGCTGCATTGTGTAATTAGACTCTTTGTGGGAACACATTTCGGTTTTCTGTTGCAGAAGAAGAGGCTGGAAATTCAGCTCTCGCAAACAAACGCAAAGCCTGCATTTTACTTGTGCTGAGGCAAACGTTTTTTGTTTTTTTTGTATTTTCTTCTTCTTCTGTTTTTGTGTGTGTGGGTGTGCTCTCTTATTTGTGTACATGCATATGTGTGTAGGCTGAGAGGAAGTCGGCGGTGGCACCCAGTGTCATTTGAAGCAGAGAGCCTGGCGCCACGGCATCAGGAACATCACTCTCCTGGTGCCAGGCTCGTTTTTATAAGCGCTCAGTAAATGACACACAGCTGGCGGCGCAGAGACAGCTGTCACTGCCGTCACTACGCCCTAATCTGCCTCTGCCTTTTTTCCTCCTCTTTTCCTCCTCTCTCACACTCTGGCGTTCAGCTGGGCTGCCTCCCATCCTCCTCCCCTCCCTCCCCTCGGGGTCCAGACTTCGTGGAGCCGAAGCTGCAAAAAAAAAAAAAAAAAAAAAAGAGAGGCAGAGGAAAAATGCACTTCCTGGACCTGGTGCTCACTTCCTTTCCTTTTTTGTTGGACTTCCTGCGCTGCCTCTGTGATCAAGCCGGCCAGAGTTGACTCTCTGGGAGAGACTTCCTGACAGCTGGGGAGATAATTCTCGACTTTCTGCTTTTGTCAGGATTTTTTTTTTTTGCCTCATTTTCTTCATCCCCAGAGGTTTCCCCTCCACCTCTGTACTGTTTTTCCATTTTCTCTGCTGTTGTGCAGAAAGTTTGTTTTGACGTGATGCGAAGCAAATCTGAGAAACGGAGCCCGCGTTCGGCTTCGTGGCTTCACATTTTTGTCAAGCCGCAGCTACAAACAATTAAGTATTTTGTTGTTTTGAAATTTTTTCGTGACACACCGACGCAAAGTGCTACGTGTTTGTGAACTGGAAAGAAAAGAATACATGATTTTTAACAAAAACGAGAAAAAAACCCTGAAAATTTTGTAATGATGAACCAAATGTAGCTTCTTGTGCAGACATTTCTGGAACATGCCAATAGCCCTATGTTGTCTGATGTTTAATAATGTTCAACACTCAACCAATCAAAACGGCAGCACCAAAGTACAGAGTGGCAGAGCCACATTAGAGTCTATAAAATAAAAGTCGCCATTTCAAATCCACAAACTTATAAACAAGCTTGAAAGAAATGAGAATCGTTCAGAGAACCAGAACCAAACATGGAGAAGCAGCATTCAGCTTCTATGCACCACAAATCTGGAACAAACTTCCAGAAAACTGCAAAACAGCCGAAACACTGAGTGCCTTTAAATCAAAGCTAAAAACCTGTTTAAGAGTTGCTTTTGAACCATAACATACGGAAAACTGACCAACATATTTGATTTGTGTTGCTGATTTCAATAATGCCACTTGACAAAAGGATATGTCTGTTATTGTTTTAACAACTATTGACTATCTGTTTATGATGCTTTTTTTTTTTATCAATCATCAATCATGAAAATCAGTTTTCATGATTGATTCATTAAAAGAACTTGTTGAGCAAAATTGCGGAAATGTACGGCTGGTAATATAATCCCGAAATACTGCAATGGGATTCACACTATACACTGCAAAACAAAAAAAAACATAAAAAAATTCAGAAGGGCACCTTGTTTTTGTCCAAAGGAAAAAAGATGAATGATTTAAGGTCTAAACCTAAATCCAATTGATTTTCAATTCAATTTAGGTCTGCACCTTGGATTTAGTGACTCAGTACATTTTCAGAGTTCAGACCTGTGGAGGGCAACCTTACAGTGAAATAAGTCATTCATCATACAGCTTTATTACACCACAGTAACACAGTCCGTACCTGCTGGTTAGGACAAAATGAACGGGAATATTGCCCAAGGGCGTATCATCTGTAAGGACTGATGTTCATCTTGTCCTCCCCTCTGGCTAACAGTGGTGGAATGCAGTGGGTGTTGGTGTGTGGGCCCGGGCGATACCGGCAGCCCGGTTCTAAACGGCACACCGAACCCGACAACAGTGATGGGTATAGACAGGACGATCCACAGGCAGAGGCAGAGGAAGACGGTGGGTGAGCCGATACAGGAATGGAGGACGAGTACAGGGACTGATAGCTGAGCAGAGAGAATATGGTGGTAGATACCTCTCTGTCTGAACTTGCAACACAGCACCTGCCAGTAATGCTATCACCACTTGTGATGCAACATCGCTAACTTGTAGCCAGAAAGGGAACAAAAGTGCCAGTGCGTGCCACTTAGAAACATCATGTTTGGTACGACTCGTCCCAGTGAGGCATGAGGCCCCGGGGGGTTGGGGGGTGGGCCCAACGAGAGAGGGCATCAGGACCAGCCAATAGGAACAGGTCAGCTGGTTGAAATATATATATATATATATATATATATATATTATAGCTGCTTTGACACATTGAACCACAACAGCATCCATTGGCACAGAGGCCAAACTGAAAAATGGAGAGCTTCTGCTCCCACATGGGTCCAGCAGGAACCCAGTCAGGTGTGTGTAACGGACAAATGGGTATTTTTGCCCAGCTACTGCCCCACATTTGAGGTTCTCTCAGGGAACAACCTGCCAGGGGCAATAAATAGCTGAGCCGGACAACTGGCGCCGAACATGTCCGAAGGATTCCATACAGCTTTGTTTTACACATATTGATCATGCCGGCGTGCTAAGAGTGCTAAAAGTTGTGGTTGAAGGCTGCATGAAGCAGTAAACGGTTTTCTAGCAACTTCTGTGTGTTTCACCCGTGACTGTGATCCAAACCTATTGTGACGTCCGTCAAGATGGATTTGACAAGGTGATGGAGGCTCAGGTCCACATGGATGGAAGAACATTAATCCGTTTACTGGAGCCAACTTTAGGACAAAGGAAAGAAATCAGTTTTATTGGGATTTCTGTGGTAGATCGATGTAAGATGTAACAAGCTCAACCATCCCGTTGTAGTTCTGGCTGAATTCTTAGTCTTATAGCCTTATGGTACAGCAGCTAAGTGAATATTTCAACAAAGTTTCTGATATTCCCAAGAACTTGCTTTTGGGGGTGGGAAAAGAAAACAAAAAACGTTATGCACTGAAAAATTCAAGATGCCCGCCATTTTCAAGATGGCCGCCATGATCAACTTGCCAATATTTATTACAGGTGAGTACTTGTGGTGTCAAGTCATACATAGTTAGAATTGTAGAAATCATATTTAGTGGTCATTTTGGGGTTTTTCAAGATTGCCACCGTGGTTTGTCATGGAAAATTTATTTTTGCTGTAGTTATTGCTAGTAGACGGTACAGCTAACAAAAAAGTTAGGTTCACTAAGCACTAATTCAACAGGAAAGAATCTTAGCAATGCTAACACTTAACTGCTAAGCATAAGAAATGAGTAGAAGCTAATGGTAAGCCTCTAAACACAAAAACATTAGCATAAGCTAATGCTAAACTGCCAAGCATCAAAAAAATAGTTGAAGTTGACTATTACGATGAGCGTCTCTCACGCTGCGATACGCATCTTCATCTCCTTTAATATGACGCCTGGGGTAAGACGCGCAAACAGCAAAGTCCTCAGTTTCTTATTTGGCTACATATTATTATTTTAAAGTTGTATGAATAACATGATAAAAGTCGAACACATGCAATGTGACATAAAGTCCATCCATGTCATGAGAACGGGTAACATTTTGTGACAATAATCTCCTTAAAGCGGCAGTAGTATGTGTTTCACAGCACAATCAAGTACCGTAATTTCCTGACTATAAGCCGCGACTTTGTCACACGCTTTCGACCCTGCGGCTTATACAACGATGCGGCTTATTTATGATATATATATTTTTTTTTTTTCTAACGCTGCCAGGGGCGCTCCAGCAGAAAAGGTAAGAGTTAGACAGGTGGAATATATGTGTCGAGGAAGACACAAGTTAATGCCTGTCAGCGACTTTTACCATATGTTTTTTAACCAGCCCTGTTTAGTGCTGTGTTACTATGTATAGGCTGTTTGCACGTAAGGCTCTGACATCACAACCGCATGCGCAAATTTTCGCTTTGAGTCATTATGACAGCTAGAAAAGACAAAGTTGTATTTCAGACACAAGTAAAACAATACTATGCACTTTGGTGTCTTCCTAATATAATGGGATTTTAAGTTTTCATGGATTTCCAAACGATCCTCAATTAATTAGACGGAGACTTATAAATATTGGTCGCTACCAGTTAAAGCTAACACCGCACAGCTTGTAGTTTGCAGCCTTCACTTCACCCCGATCAGCTTCTTCATTCTAAAGATGAAGGTAAAGGAGCTTCCTGTGTTATTTCCATGGAATCATTTCTGTATTCAGCCTGAAAG
>CAEFZY010029236.1:0-10656 GCA_903066815.1 Brachyrhaphis roseni | reverse complement strand
TAGATAGATAGATAGATAGATAGATAGATAGATAGATAGATAGATAGATAGATAGATAGATAGATAGATAGATAGATTACCCACATAAATCCGTTTTCCGTCACCTGCGGAGCCCACCTTCCCGCAGAATAAAACTCCACATGGATTGGCTCTTTTCTCTGTAATTTTCCAGCAATCCCGCAAAATGGGCTCAGCCATTGGTTAGAGAGACGTCAGTCAGACGTCTTTACGCACTCTGATTGGTGCGCCCCACCTCTCTGTGAGTCGGAGTCGCAGAACGCCAGCCATTCTGCGTGAATCACCGTGTGATTGATGCGGGCCGGTGCGTTATAACCACATCCCTGTTGAGTCGTTGGCTGCATCTCACGGCTGTCATGCTTATTTTAAAGGTGGCCTGTGGAAACATTCCGACCAGCTAACGCGGCTCGGACTACCCTGGCCCCCCACGTCGCGTGCACGGAGCTCTCGCGACCAGCTGTGCGTCGCGGCGCTGCCTCGCGGATGAGCGACGGCAGGAGGATGGCACTGCGTTGGACCGTCGGTCTGTGTTCGTCCTCGGTGTTTTATTAAGGGCTTAATTAGCTCATAACTAACGTTTACGGCCGACTGCCGTGGAAGTGGAAGCGACGTTAAACGCGTCCGCCGTGATTATGGAAACTGAGTACAGGTAAGCGTTTGCGATTTTTTCCTTTTAAGGTTTTATTTTTCAGAGGAAATGTCAGTATTATGTCAAGGAGGCCCTCTCAATTCAAAACAGACGGAACTAAATTCAGATTGGTGACTCATTTCGGCCTGTGTTTATTCCTGGTTCTGTCTGCTCCATTTATCTCAGTGAAACATGTCATTGTTACAGCATGCCAACAGGGATGCGGCCCATTCATTTGCTCATAAACCGTATTTCTTAACGCAGCGTGTGTGGCTATGTTGATACAGCTTTTCCTTAACGTTCCGTCCTCATATCATGTCTTACACAATCGTGTTGTTGTTGCTAGAAACTGGGTATTTTCGGAGCCACGGAGTAGCCATGATGGGTCTGTCCTTTTAACCACAGATGTGGATCCAGCCGTATTATGATTCAGCTGCAGAGCATGCACGCAGGCCCATTGGTCCCAGCACACAGCATTAGACCGGGATAACGAGCTGTCGTGTCCAAACAGATCTGTCAATAAGATTACTGGCTCTTAAGTTTAAACCCAAAGCACGAGTCATGCTCAGCTCTCATAGTGGCGAAGATCACCCTAATAAGCATCTAACCATGAAAACCAATGCAACAATTTTCACACTTTTTATCTACGTACATTTATTTAGTACTTCTAAACAGAAATATTATTATTGGTATAAAAATACCAATAAGGCATAAGATTATGACTACCTGCCTTGTGGTGCAAATGCAGCCCTGATCTGTTGAGACACAGACTCCACTAGACCCTTGAAGGTATCATTGAAGGTCTGGGTGCAAATTGTGTGCAGTAGATTCTGTAAATCCTGAAAGTTTGCAAGATGACATTTATGTGGATCACAGTTGTTTAGCACATCCTAGATGCTTAATTGGTTTGTTGAGGCCAATCAACAGTGGAGTGTTGAGGCCAAGTCAGAATATGTTACTCCCCTCACATCATTCCTGAACATTTTTTGGTGGTATGGCAACACCAGCCAAACATCGCTCCCTACGTGCATCAGTGAGGCTTGGTGCACCACTTACTTTGTTGCAACAGCTTTGGACATGCTCTGACCGAGTTGCCATCACTCATCTCTTATCAAACTCATGCAAATCCTTTTGGTCCTCCATTTTTCTATTTCTGACTCGTGACATTTTTTTCACTTCCTGTCAGAAATCTCCAAATCACAAACAGGTGCCTCCATGAAGAGATAATCTGTGATTCATTTCACCCATAAATAAGTTAAATTTAGCCCGTTGTTTAAGTGTGGTAACTCAACCGAGGTAAACATAAATCCTTTTTTTCGAGATAAATATAAATTCCAACTTTTCAGATCATTTTGCTCATCTTTTAGAATCTCTTGGAATAATTTCTTACCTCATAAAGCAGATTATATTGTTTGAGTTTAACCAGTATTGAATATTAAAAAGAAGTTCATAACAAATATAACAATTCTTCACTGATATTGTGATGACAATATAGTTGCTATATATTGTGCAGTTCTGACATAAGTAGACAAACTAAATTGTAATTATTAAGAAGATTTTGCTCATGTGGTTTAAGCTTCAAAAACAATTGCCGTAACATAATTATTTGAAAGTCAATATGCAAAATGTAAATTATTTTAATGTTTAGGATTACCCTTTGAAGTTACTTTTTTTTTACAGTGCTTAACTTGCTGAAGGAACTGCTGTGTATTATAAACACTCTCCCTTATCTAAGTATTTTATAACTCATTATTTACAAATTAAAATCCTTAAAAAAAAATCAGGAATAATTGTGCTATTCTGACCCTTAACCAGATGAAACCTTTAAATATGCTAGACTTCAGACATGAATAGAAACCATAGTGATCTAAAGTGGGAGCCAGAAAGTCAAATGACTCACGTTTATAGATCTGTTCCAAACACATATAATTTTAACTAAGCATGCGTAATAAATGGTGGGGAAGGGATTTTTCTTTGGGGCTATGATGCTGGAGGATTATAAGTATATCTGACTTGTCATAAAATGAAAGCGCTTCCTCAAGCACTTAACCTTTTTTAAGAATGGAAGTTATTCAATGATTTCATGATCTGTGTTATTTTTAAAGTTTTTATGCAGCATTTTGCATCTACACTAAGGTCGCAATATATTGCTCTCTTCATAGCTTTGTAAAACTTTAAGGCTTATCTGTATAACCGACTTTCAGTGAAAAAGTTACACATTTCACCATCAAGAAAGCCGGTATCAGATTCTCACTTTATATGGTGACCTTCTTTTTCAGTAGTGATGATTCGAAAACCTCTGCTTTATCAGATTCCACGATCACGCATGAACAAAAGAAAACCGTGCCACACAACCACACTCCAGCTTCCCCTCTGCTGCTGTACTATCTGTGTTAGAGGATGTGCTAATCTGAACAGAACCAGGCATAACATCTACATACATTTGTCTTCCTGCTGCTGTCCAAGTTCATTACTGTCTGCGTCTGACAGGAACGGTTGCATCAAACATTAGTCTCATATTTGGGTCATAACATTGAAAAACTGATGAGGATGAAGGATGAAGTTTCTGAGGATTAAATCATAGCCACAACATTATATGATATGTCCAGATAAACAGCAGAGGTAGAGGCAAAAGTATTCATTCCCCATGAATTTTTCCAAATGTACAAGCTTCATCATGTTTTACTGTGATGGAGCAACAAAACAATAGTGTATACTTGAAAAGTAGAAGTAAAACTAAACATATTTATTTAAAAAATTACTTTAAAAATCTGAAAAGTGTGGTTATAAGTGGAGCACTACGGCTTTGGCCATGTTGCTGCCCAAACATAGAGAGAACACAAGTCAGAACCCTATAGTCTGCCTCTAGACCTGCAGGAAGAGAGAAAACTAAACCAAGAAACCACAGCAACAAACGACACAATCATAATAACAATTGTAACATTACTGTAAAATAAAAGGTAAAAGTTAATACAAAATGTATTTAGTGTCATTGCTCATGTTGTTTTCTAACTGTTCAGTGCTGATTTACGACTGTAGCTTGTGAAAACTGGCAGCTGCTGCTGTGTGTGGAAGACTTTCTGTCAATGTTATAACAGCTGAGACAAGATGCCTGTGGCCATCGATTAAGCTTTGGTGTTTCTCCTTTAATTAGCTTATTGGTATTATCCAATAGGATTCAAGTTATTGGATCCAATCCCATTGGATCCAATAACTTGAATCCTAGTTATTCAGAACAGTTATGCTGTTCTGAAGCATAGAACAGCTTCTTTTCTGATTTCTTTTAGCATTGAATGAACATAAAAAAATTTAACTAGACATTTAATGGACTAATTTTGCCTCCATTGATTATGAACCTTGTTTATCAATGAACAAAAACAAATAGACTGAACCAGCATCTTGTTTAGTAGATACATAAAAAACTGTATCATTTCCTGTCTGTGTATTATGGATCTTCGATGGCTAAACTGCCCTCAGATGAACTCATGCTCCAGTGTGTGAAAGAGTCAACTCTTGTCTCTTGTGTTTGCAAACTCTGTAAATTCATTTCTTCAGAATTTTTGTGTTGGTTTATTTAAAAAAAAAATATGCTTTTTGAAATATTTCCCTCCACACATTACAATAGAAATGCTTTTTGTTTCAACATATCCGCTATTTATTTGATGAAATATTGAATTGTTATTGTGTTTTATTAAGTTTATATTTTGCAGCCTAAATTTACATGAGCAGACTAAAATGACCAGAATCTTTAAATAATAATCAAACCAGTTCTTGACCTGTACTATTGTAAAATTAGTGGTGAATGCCATGAAGAGTTGTTCCGCAGAAACATCCACACAAAAAGTGAATGTTAGTATAATTAAGTCATATTTTTGTCCTATTTATGTAAAGTCAGGAAGTCGATGTGTGGCTGCTTTGTTGCTGGCCGGCCTGCGTGTGCAGCTCTGCTCTTCGTCTGCTTTGCTGACACACGGAAACAGGCAGCAGCTTGATGACCTGGCTGCTGTAGTAGAAGCATCACCTGATAGGCTCATTGTTCTCTCAGCCTGTAGATTTGTAACTGGATCCAACCGAGTGTAAAATCTGGCAGAGACGAGGGCATAGATGTGCAAATGGCTACATGTGTTTGTGTTGTGCTATGCTGCTAATGTTAACTTCTTCATTGATATTCATTCATTGGATTCAAAGTAGTTTAACATTCTCCTTGGTAAGCCTTGCCTCATTGACTAGAAATAAGAGAAATCTCATCAGACCTGTAATGTTGTATGTGTTTTCTAAAACAGGTGGAAACAAGCTTTGCTTCTATACAAAAAGTAAAACGTTTTAGTATCATTCATTAAGTTCATCTAAAGTTGACTGGTCTTATCAATCGACTAACAATTAATTAAAAAGCCGCCATGTCTTTAAAAACTTACGTTTATTCTTGTGTCAAGAGGGTAGATAATTTTTCCGTGACATGAAGGGTTACATTTTCATAATGTTAAATTTAAATAAAGAAGTACATCAGTATATTTTTAACAATTTCTTGAGGTGTGCAATTCCTTCTTTTCTTGCTTCCTTTCAAACTTTTTCCACTACTGAATGTTTTGTTTGGTAGTCTTGGAGCCTGCAGCCTCTTCTTGTGAGGCCAGAAACTCTTTTTTGTGTGTGTGCGTGCATGCATGTAGAATCATTTTTTCCAGTTCTGATTCATGGTTTCTGTGATGGAAATTCAGTTGCTACAGGTTGTGATAGTTCTTCTGACATAAAAGTTACATCATGTCACAACATTCAATTTCTGGAAAATCATAGAAAAATACAGCTGCATGAAGTGTCTCTTTTGGTTTGTATTGCATCAACACAAGAACTTTGCTTTAGAGAAAAAAACTAAATCTGCTGCAGAACGTGAAATTGCATAAATCTTACAGAGTTGTGCAGGCTGTGCTGTTGAAGGGTGTTTAGAGGGTAGCTTGTTGTTGCCAAAAAAATTATGCAGGATTATGTCCTTTGGTAGTTGATGCACAGATGCCTAAATATTAATAGAACTCTATCAGCACAGAGTCTGATGCATCATTGAGCTGCATATGAGGCATTGATTAGACTGTTTACATCTTGTACCGAAAGTCATGTGAAAAAGAAAGTATACCCACCCTTGTTTTTCCCTCAGTCTGTTTTTACCTTGTTGTTCTGCACAGTGTTGTAGGTTTCATGCATTAAAGAAGAAGAATATGTTCTCCTTTAAAAATAACTGTAAAATACCATTACTGGGGGTGGTAAAAGAGTATGTTTACTTTTTAGAGTTGATCAGGATGATATGTCATGGATTGCTTTGAGTTCTTTTTGAAGTTTTATTATTTTGTGTTCCTTAGATCAGCCTTGTTTCTTTTTTACGTTAGTTGTTCTTAGTGTTTCCAGTTATGTTTATTTCTTCTTGCTAGTAAAAATATGATGAGACCCTGATTTATATTTTTTAAGTAACTGGACACTAGGAGGAGGATCATTATATATTTTGCTGCCAGACATGGTGAGGAGGACGGTAAGGCTGGTCAAACTCCTGTGTGGCATCTTAGACTTCTTAACAAAACCAAACATACATACTTGGAAAAGACTCTAAATGTTGCTTCGTTCAATATTTTTGGAAAAAGAAGGAATATGCTGAAATACATCTCAGTTTTACTGTAAAACTCTGGATGATCTAGAGAGACTGTGGAAATCAGATCCCTCGATCTGAATCATCAACTTTGGAAAATGCTTCTAGTAGAAAACCTTCTTGTCCTGGATAGAGGAGAAAAATGCATCAACTGCAGGGGTACCGCTAATTAAGCCACTGATTATGTATTGCCATTTATGAAATGTTTTCACATGGGATTTTGTTTTCTCCATTTTATAAAATACAGTCAAATTACAGGTTGTTTTTTGACATATTTAAAATTATCCTTCTGCGATAAAATATGGATAATTTTAAGCGTTGTCATCAGTAATATAAAAAGCTGGTCCAGGTCTGCATTAGCAACAAAAGAGTGTTTCCATTACATATTATATATGCATTTTTTTTTCTCTCTTGCCCATAAAATTTTCATGTGGAAGGAAGGAACTGCTCTTTGACGGAGCTACTTTCCACCTCAGTCGGAAACATGTTAAGCCTTTTGCTGCATTTGTCTTTGGACCATTTTACTCTTTTACAGTAATATATGCGTGCATATGATACATGTATGCATGCTTTAAGTAGTATTTAGTCAATCACAACATTTGTATGTTAAATGTGGGTGGAAGGCAGAGATCACTGAGCTGCAGTAATAGAAAAACACCTCCCTCCTTTACAATGGTGCGCTTTGAGCAGCATGGAGCCGCAGCAGTCACAAGGACAGTAGAGCAGCTGAATGTCGGGACAATGTGACTAGTCCAACATGAGATCATGAATCTGAATCACAGCAAGGTTAGCAGCTACAGATTTAAACAAAAAAAGGAAGGGAAGACATGCGCACACAGCTGGGATTGGATCTCTTTGAAAACTGAGTGCTGCTCAGATTCGTATGCGTTCCTTGAATTATGTAGGTCTTTGTGGATATTGTTTCTGTCATAACAAGATCTTAGTATACAAGACTGGAAAAGTCTAATCAATATGTTTTTGCCAATGTTGTGAAGGGATCCAGGCATCAGCTGTTGTTTGTCAGCCTTCAAGTTGTCACTGCCTGAGGCTGGAGAAATCCAGAGTAATCACACAACCAGACAATCTGCATCGAGGTTTACCTGAAAAGAAGGGAACGTTTTTCAAGATCCGGCTATTTTCTGCAAGGTTCATTCAAAATAAATAAATATTTAAATTTTGAAAATAATGTATCTGTGACTTACTGTTGTGTTAGACTGATAAATGATTAATTTATTCTAACTGTAAAGGGCCTTAAGCAGCATATATGGTCATTTATTATTTATGTTATCACCAGCTGCAACACCCTGCGTGAGAAAGAGACAGCAGTGGGCGTTACACAGCTCTGCTGGGAAACACCCACAACAATTAGTACAATTAATACTGTTGACTCCATGACTGCAACCGTCAGTCTAACTCCATTTCCTGTAGATACTCTATTTAGCTATTAATAGACTCTTAAGATTTCCTAATCAAGCATCTTCTGTAACAGACAGAACTGGACTCTGCATAAGGATTAAATACTCCCACTTCCTGTTGATATGTTTAGCTTCCTGTTATCAGCTTAAGCCTAACTCTCTCTTTTAGCCTGAATGAGCTTGATAGGTCTTAGAAATGGTGCGTTCACTTCTCAGAGAATATAATTAGATTTTTATGGCATGTAAAGTGTAAAAATAGCCGATTCTGACCGTCAGCACATGGCTTGGTGCATCTCTGCATTTTAATCCGCCTTAAAGTCTCACACTGCCTACAGTAACTGTCTAAAGTGGAAATCAGAAGCTGAGACTTGTACATGAGATTAATAAATGTTAAAATAAGCAGCCAGCAACATTTTCTGGAGTCGGCACTTCAGAATGATCCTTTTGTTCCTTTGTATTCACTCTCAAAACCAGAGACTAGCATCTGCTGGTGTCTAAAGTTCAGCATTGCGTTTTTCATTTCACTTCCTACAGTCGGTTGAATTAAAGTGAACTTGTGATCAACAGGATGGTGACAGAATGCCTGAGGTTCCCCAGCTGTCGCAATTTTATGATGAAAACTCAGTCAATGTGCTTTTTAACAAGAAGTCTTTATTGGCCGTAACTTGATTTAGTTTATATTGGTAGATTATGGTTCTAACCAAATGATGGTGTTTGTGATTCCCTTTAAAAGAGGCTCTTTTTACAAACACAGCTGGTTTTATTGAACCGTTAATGATTGTTTTGTTCAGGCTGGTTGCAGTGGATGAATGTAATCATTGTCTCTTTCCCATGCAATCCTCGGATAGTTATTACGCTCCTGTCCTCGCCTTGCCTCTCCTACATGCTGTGTACCTTATTGAGTTTTGTACTTTATGTGAGATTAAGAGGATTTCCTTCAGTCTTGTTGCCAATGTCAGGTCTCTGTTGTGCTCTTTTGAAGTTTTCTAATAAAAAAGACAGTTTGATAAGGCATCTTTGTAAGGTTTTGTTTTTTTCTCTGTGTTAATTTAGGTTTCTGTGTCATTTTCAGTTAATCGAGTCTCCATGTTGTCCTGTCTAACCCTTGATTGTCCCCAGCTGTCCCCCGTTTTCTCTGATTAGCTTCCCTGTGTATTTATACTCCCCTGTGTCTCTTGTTTTCTGTCAGGTTCTTGTCTTACTGTTGTGTTTTTGTGACTCCTCACCTAGAGCTTTGCTTTTGCCAACCTGTGCTGCCTGGATTTCTTGTGCTGTGTTGATTTGCCATTACACCATCATTCTCCTCCATACCTGCGTCCTGCCGCGTCCGTCTCACCACTTCAAACCCCAACTCAAGACGATCTTACCATTTTTGGATTAGCTGACTATAACCGGCCTGTATTTGTGTCATCGTTGTGCTGCATTAAAATCGTCTACATCTTTAGAGAAAACATTTTTCTGCAGGTTAACTCATTCAACTTGTTTGAAATTTGCAATACTAGATAATCTGCAACATGTAAGGTTGGCAAAAAGCAAAAAAGGGAGTATATACATGTTGCTTTGTTTTTACATAATTAATTTATTCATTTTGTATTATTTTGGAGAAGAAAATATTTTCTGCTTATAATGTAACAATTATTCTGACAATTAGTCAACTAATTGGATAAAGAAATTGCCACATTCTGCATATGTTTCATTTAACTATTTAGGTATTTTTAAATTAAGAAAATAACATTCCTTTAGGGAACATTTAATCATTTGTAGCAAAGGATGCATCTGCTGCTAAAAAAAGTGAAATGTGAAAAGCTCCTCTTTTCTGTTTGACTTTATATCAATAAAGTTTAGGGCTGATCTGATGATTATTTTGTGGATTAACTGATAGTAATAGGTGCTTAATAGGAGTTTACAGAATTTGAACCAGGTGATGCTAAAACTGCCACTTCAGTTCAGGATCGAACATAATTAGCAACAAAGGTTTTTTGTCTTAATTGCAAATTTTATATTTTGTTTGTGTTTTTATTTTGTATAATTTAGCTTATGTATATAATGTAAAGTGTTTTTTGTCACCAACTGTTTGTGTAACGTGTTTCGTGTGCTGACGAGCGACCAGAAACAGCATAGAACAGATTCGAGGTGAGGCAGGCAGTTCTCTTGCCTCATGGCAGGGGGCGCTCGTGATCCCAGACATTGTGACTCCACAACTGCAGAGTAAGAGACAGCAACAGCTAGCTAGCCATGGAGCTTTCCATGGAGCTAGCCATACAGTAAAGTCAAGTGTAGCGATATATTTAGTTTTGTCCTCTTACCACAGCAATCACTTATTGATAATAGCAAAACCCATAACCTGAAACCGCAGTACTGCAACAGACTGAATGTTCTGCTCTTTGTGTGGGAAATATTTGAGTGTTTTTTTGTGTGTGTGGCGTTGATGTCAGTTGCTATGGCAACGAGTCTGCCCGTAGCTGCGTAAGAGCGAGAAAGACGTGGTTTTGAGTTGTACTTTAAAGGTTTTTCCCTTTGCTGTGGAGCACAGCACGAAATTAATAATATATCTACATGTCCAAGTTTGATTGAGTTAACGGAATTATTCTACGGCAGCAGCGCGGCTATGCATGACATGTAGAAGAATTGTCCTTTTGCCCTCCAGCGTTGTCCGCATGCGCGAAATTTCCTTATGTAAATAATAACATGCAGGGGGTCTATATTTGTAAATATGATTAAGTCAGTGCCTCACCAGCTATGAACTTCACGTCACTTATATATATATATATATATATAAAAAAAAAAAAATTCCCTTCTCACCCACCGCGGGTGGTGTTTCTTCCTCTTAGCTCGGGTCCTCTACCAGAGGCCTGGGAGCTTGAGGGTTCTGCGCAATATCTTGGGATCTGTTGTAGCCACTGTTCCAGTTTGGGGGTGACTGCCCCGAGGGTCCCGATGACCACAGGCACCACTGTGGTCTTCAC